>WOXC01009400.1:0-115390 GCA_011680675.1 Gymnobelideus leadbeateri
TTTGCCACTGGACTCAGATGACTTTGGAGGAGAGAGTGAGGCTGGTGTTTTTTGTCTAGCCTTCCCTCACTTAAAACTAATTCACTTGCAAGTCATGGTATCACCTTCCTAATGCCTAATGTCAAGGTTCTCTTCCACAATGGAGAACAAACAACAACCTGTGAATAATAAAAGAAGGGCCAGTTACAATTGGGCCAAGTAACTCCCTTCCTTCCTTCTTTCCTTCCTTCCTTCGTTCCTTCCTTCCCTTCATACCCTTACCTGTGGGTGCCCAAAGGAATGTAATTTTTTGTTCACTGAAACCTCATAAAATATCTTGAAGTTTACAGCTTAGATTTCTTTTTTTAAAGACTAAGCCATTAATCCAAGTTATACTGGCTCCAATTGACTGGCCATGTATCCTTGGTTCATTGTTTGGATTCTGATGACTCAGAGTGAGTAAAAACAGCAGTTGTTTCTATTTTGGCCAGAAGCCCTGAGGGTCTTCCCCTCCCACATTGATTTTTTTCTTTTTTAACTAGGTAAAAGAGGCCATTCTTTGCCTCTTTTCTTACCTAACCTTAATCACTAAATAGGCATTGACTCAGACCGACTGAGATCTCAGAAAGACCTTCGTTTAAAAAGTCCAAGGTCTCCCACTGCATCTGGCCCATTTCTAGCCATCCTGATCATTTTCTTAATGCTTCTTGTCACTGTATCCAGATGGCTCTAGAGGAAAGAGTGAGCCTGGTGACTTTATATAGCCCTCTCCCATTTAAATTCAATTCACTTGCAAGTCATGGCATCAGCTTCCAGGTAACATGTTCCTCTTCAAGAATGAAGGGCAAACAATAACAATAGAAGCAAATGAATATTTTCAGCCTATGTATTTTTCTTTGATGCATTCCTCTAGTTTTTTCTTCTACTTCATATACTTTGAAATTTCCCAGGACTCTCTTCTATTATAGTAAGAACTGAACAAAAGTGTGAAGAAATGAAGCAAACTTTTGGTATAAGGAGGGGAAAAACCCCAACGACCATATTTCAATCATACATACTCAGCCAGGTAACAGCCTATGTTTATTGAGAGCAAATTTCCAACTTGAAATGAGGAATGATTTTGGAGAACTGTAATATTGCCCTCAGGCAGCACACCTTTCCATCAAGAATGAATGAAAAATGTCAAAAGAAATAGGCAATCTATTGTTGCTCTTCAGTCTATTTTATAATATGCAGTAGCTTTGCTGATGTTAATACTGAGTCAAAAATTTCTTTTAGGAAAGAATTATCTTTCTCATAAATCAAGAAACATTTCACAAAATAAAACCAGGAGAGATGACTTTTCTCCCCCTCACATACTCAGTATTGTGGAGTTTTAAGATCCAAGGATAGAAAAATGCAAGTCCTTTCTTCTCTATCTCTAGCCAAACAGGAATGCTATAAAGAAACATTAGCATATAAGGTTGAAAGAATTTTAATCTGCCTCTCAAAGGCCTCTCTGTAAGCTTCCTCACTAAGTACTGTTGCTGCTTCAAAAAGAATCCACTCTGTGGCATTAACTTAGGTGACACTTTTCTTTTCAATGAAACCTTCTAAGAATTGAAAAAGGACCTCAAAAAGAAACTGAAATTGAAAAGTAATTTTGTTGTTGTTGTAAGAATTCATCAAAAAGGTTTATAGGTGCAATAAATGTAGTGTTAGTTACAGGGAGATATTAAAAATTGCTGCCTAGGGTTTCAAGGACACAAAGGACCCTGAGTAATACAGAAAATTAATTATCTCAATAGTGCTATCACTAAAAGATGGGCAGGATGAGAGAAAGCAATAATGGTCATTGACCTTGGCTTCAATATTTTTAAAATTTTATCTTATTCCACAATGAACTGAAGAAAATTGAGTGCAGAACTCAATTTGTTATATGGGCTTATCATCTAATGATCATAGTATCATAGAGTTAGAGCATGAAAGGACTTTGTAGGTCAGTTAGTCCAGCCTACTTATTTTATACACAATGAAGTTGAGTACCAGAGAGGTTAAGTGACTTGCCCAAGTAACATAGGAATTTAGTGGAAGAGTTGGGATTTCAAAGGCACAGAATCACAGAATTTTAGAGTTGGAAATGATTGAAATAGCCATCTAGTATAAACCATACTCAAAACAATTACTTTCTGAAACTTTTCCAACAGGTGCTTATTTAGCATCTTTTTGAAAATATTCAAGGACAGGTAACCAATCATTTCCTTAGGGCAATGCTTTTCACTTTGGATTCTTCTCATTGTTACTAGATTCTCCTGACATTAGATTTGAATTTGCTTCTTTTGCAAATTCCACCCATTGGTCCTGATTCTTCTGTCTGGGATGAAATAGAACAAGACCCCTCCTTTTCCCATATGACAGCTTTTCAAATGCTTGAAAATGGCTTCTTTGTCCCCATTCCCTATCCACCAAAGTCTTTTTTAGGTTGCTCATTTTCCATTTCATCAATCATATAGCATAGACTTAAGGCCTTAAAACTTAAACATATAATATATAACATAGACTTAAGGCTATCTTTCATTCTAATTGCCCCCTTTTGGATGTTCCCCACACTATTGATGACCTTCTTAAAGGACAGTACCCAGAACTAATAAGTACTCTACATGTATTTTGGCTAGGACAGGAGATAAAAGTTCTATTACCTCTTTATTCCTAGAATCTCTGTCTTTCTGAATGTTACCTAAAGTTGACCAATTAATTAACAACAACAACAATAATAACTAGCATTTAAATAGCACCTTTAGGTTTGCAAAGCACTTTTGCTCTTCACAGTGACAATAAAGGCAAGCACTGCTATTACAACATTTTATAAAAGAGGAATCTTAGGTACAGGGAGGTTATATGAGTTGCCCAGGTGTAATGGTAATGTAATTTTGAATTTGAATTTGAAGATCCCTTTGTGCTAGCAAAAGTAGCAGGTACTTAGCACTTAGTAACTGGTTAAGCCTCTGTTGGGGAAACAGAAGGCATGAACTCCTGTCTCCAGTTCCTGATATAACAGGAAGGGGTTGGCTGAAACAGGCTGTGTGTTTATAAGGAAAAGCCCCAGAGAGGCACAGTCAGAATTTCCTTGAGACCGAGATCTGGTGGCAGAACAGTTACAGAAGACTGGAGAACTGGGTCCTGAGAACTTGTGGTGGTGGAGCTTCTGAACAGGAACCCAGAGCCCAGAGCCCAGGAGCCCAGGAGCCCAGGTGACTGAAGCATGACGAGGATGCTGAGATTTTGTTTGTTTGTGGCTTGGTTGAGCCTTGAATTCCCTGGAGCAGAAATGGTGAAGGATCTGACATGGACCAGACTCTGTGAACTTCAGTATGGAGCAGAACCTGCCCAGAGAGCTGGTCAAGGAATTGGGAGCTGTCTGCCATTGAACCCAGGTGACAGTCTGGTGAATCCAGGTAGAATCTGGGACCATGGAAGGGGATCCAGGGAATTTGAGAACAAGTCAGGATAAAACGACCTCTCCTTGGGTACTGAGTAATTATGGAATTATAGTTTACTAGTGACCTAAGAGGTGGGGGGTTTTGTGTATGACACTTAGTAAGACTTTGCTGAATAAGTGACTGATTTTGTACTGAACACTTTGAGATATTGTTACTGATAGGTGACTGAATTAATCAAGACTTTGCTCCATGAGTGGAAGACTTTGACTATTATACTTTGAGACTATGTTGTGAATATTATATTGTGATTTTCTGTGATAAGTTGTAATACTGTTAATGCTGTACCTTGATTTTCTGTGGATGTTTTGCTTTGATTTGTTATGGAACAAATAAGAGTGATCACTAACCTTAAAAGCTGTTCACAGCATCAGTTCTTCTGGAAAGCTTCTGTGCATGGCATTACACCAGCGTGACATAGCTAGGAAGTTTCTGAGACAGGATTTGAACTCATCTTCTCTGGCTCTCGGTCCTGTGTCTTATCCACTGAGTCACCTAGATACTTTGGCTAGTGTTGAACCTGACACCTAATTGCACTAACTCTTCTATCTGCCACATCACTCAACTAATTCATATTCACTAAAACCTTTTTTTGTTCTTTTTGGATATATTACTATTGAACCATGTTTCTACTATCTTGTACTTGTGAAATTAATTTTCTGTCTATTCCTACTGAATTTCATCTTATTAGATTAGGCCCAATGCTCCAGCATTTAGCCCACATCCTCTTAGCCCAAATACAGCATTAGTCTGGATTCAATCCAGCTCAATGTTCTCAAACTGAATCAAAACCATTATCTGTTGGTGAATATTAAATAGCCACTAACTTGCTTAGCCCTATAATAGCTACTGTTGAACTATGTGGTCACCAAACTCAAGGAGCTTCTAACCTAGTTGGAGAGGCAAGAAAATGAAACAGAAGAAATAAGTACCTGTCTCTCATAATAATGATAATAATGAGAGAGGATTTTGCTGATAACATTTATGATCCTTACTACAATCCTATATGGTAGGCACTATACGAAATTATCCTCATGTAACAAGTTAGAAAGCTGAGGTTTAGGGAAGCCAATTGACTTGGCTATCGTCACACAACCAGTAAATGTCCAAGGTTGGATTCAAATCCATATCATTCCTAACTCCAAGTTCAAGACTCTTTCCACTGCCTTATATTCTATTTGCCTGCCATATTCTACTTACCAATGGACTTATGGAAATCACTGAAGACGGGGATTAAGCTGTAGTACTTCTGAGGTAGGAAGTATAGTGAAGGGAATGTACTCAGGAAAATAAGAGTTGAACTTGTTTCAGACACTTACTGTGCGATCCTCTTCAAGTCAATGAATGTCCACTTGATTCAGTTACCTCAACTATAAAATGGAGATGGTAATAGCACATACCTTTCAGAATTGTTGTGAGAAACAAGAGATAGTATTTGTGGCTTAGAACAATGCCTGGCCATAGAAGATGCTAAAAAAATAATTGTTTCTTTCTTTACTTTCTAGTACAACAGGGAAAAATGCACAAATATAGGTTGAGAAAAACATGCTTCAGAGGAATGAATGAAATGCCTACATGAATCAACAGTAAAGCTACATAGTTAGGCAAATATAATACTATGATCGACATACTTAAGAAGTAAGTTAGCTTCAAAGGTCACTGAGACAGTTCTGTCATTCTTAGCATATCAAGACTCTCTTCAATTAATCCATTGTGTTATGAGTTCAAAAAAAGTGATTTGGAAGAGCAGTGTATGGAACTAACAATTATCTAAAAAAAGGTTAGAAACATTGGGATTATTCACTTTAGTGAGGAAAAAATCCTAGAGCCCTTTAATCAATTATACCACTGGAAATCTTTGTTTTTTCCTATTTTCTTGCCAATGTACTCATTCCTTTTCTGGTTCTGGATGTTTGCCAATATCTTTTCTCCAACCCATAAATGATAAAGACCAGAGAACTTATTCTAATTTGACCACAAGTCCCATTCTCCTCTCCCCAGTGGCCATGGATCCAGGTCCCTCCAGCTTTCTTGCCATGGGGTAAGCATGACCACGCACAGCACTTTGATGAGCAGAGTGTTAAAAATAGTCCTTCAATTAGATGAAAGATCATTGCACCATGCCACATTGCTATCGAGTTGAAGAAACTGAGATGAACACAAGTTAAATGATTTGTCCAGGGTCTCATATTTAATAAATGTCTGAGGCTTGATTTGAGTCAGGCCTTCCTGACTCATGCTTAATACTCTATCCAATATGCCATCTCACTGCCTCTTAAAATAGTACTTGAAATTGAAGCTTATATGCATGCTTAATTTTATATCTAGTATCTCACATCATCTTTAAGACAGATCTATGAAACAGTATCATATTATCAGTATCATTATTTTCATTTTACACCTGGTAATACTGAGGCTTAGACAGATGAAATGGCGACTAAAGGGAATAGAGACTAGTAGACAAAGGAAGACCTTGGTGTTCATTGAGTTTAATATATTTACTCCATAAATGATAAAATCTAAGACTAGAAACACTACATGAATTGCCCAAGATCGTGTAAATAGTAAGTGACAAAACCCAGAGGCTGGCTGGTATATTGATTCCAAGACCTGTGCTGTTTTATGTGTACCACAGCTGCATTGACTGATTGACAGAAACAGGACTTGAAACCTCTCTCTTTTACTCCAATTCAAAGCTCTTACCACTACCTTGAAGTATTTCTATAGGAAATGCCTTATAGTTGAAAGCAGTGGATTCCAAATTTTTTTGTACAGTTCTAAGTAAATATGTAGGTTTATATGTGTGTATAATGATATGTAAATATAAGTTGCATATGAGTATTGTTGTACTAATGTCCATGCTATAAAACAGAAAAGAAATATAAAAGGATGAGATTTTTATTTTATTTATTAACAGCAGATATAGAAATTTCCCTTCTCCAAACAAATATTTCCTAACAAAATATTTCAGTGGATTTTGCTAGTATTGGTTGAGAAAAAAAGATGTATAAGCATCTGAGAAGATGGAAATTTATTAACAGAATTTCAAATAAAAACTTTTGTACAATTTGTAGATGAATCTGAAAATGAGTATCATTATTTAGTATGAGTGGACAATAATTTAATTTTTCCCTTTGCAATGTCAGTTCTAACATTGTCTTGTTGATTTCTGCTTATGTTACTAGTTTTATCTTTAATCCACAATTTCTTTTCAGGATTCTCTTTAAGCTGCTTGTCCAGCAGCTTGAGAGAGTCCTTTTAGTTAAAATTAAATAATACAATCTATAAATCCACTTAACTAAGCATATAGAAGTTACAATATATAATAATGTGCTGAAAGAGAATAAACACGTGGGAGTGCCAATGTAGATGCCTCCAGTTCGGCAATCCCACTCTTCTTTCTGGATACCTTATGTAGAATATGCTGCATTACTGACAAATGGACCAAGTGAGAGCTCCCGTGTCAATTCATAAGATAAATATTAGTGCATCTTATTTCTCCCTTATTTTTATGCAATATGTTCTTCTTGCACCTCAACAGATCACCTTGAGTACCAATTGGGGTGTACGTACTCCATCTGTGAGACTGATGGATGAAAAATTGCTTCAGGCACATTCCTCCCCACCTCCAAAAAAAAAGACAAATGAATAATAGCAATTTTTTTTTTAAATAGAAAAACATCGAAACATCACAATTAACCAGGTCTCTGCCATTATTTTTTTTCCTAAACAGAAAACATTTTTGTGCCTATACAGATGTATGCATATCTCTATCCTTATCTCTATCTATCTATCCTTTCCATTTCAATGTAGAACTCCTTATGTTGATTGTAGAACATGAGGATTAATAGTGCCTCTCCCTTGGAAAGAAGATAAATTCAATTTGGGAAATTAAAGATAAAATGTGATACCCTGACAAATGCTAGAGAAAAAAAATCCTCAATCAAATTGTGGCATGTTTAGGTGGCATGTTAGGTAATAAAAAAGATCTTGTGAAGAATAAATCAATGTTGTATAGTTGATATGGATGGAAGCGCAGTTGAATCAACATATCTACTTGGATACATAGGTATATTCACTAATAAATGGGAAATTCTGATAGGGCCATAGTATTATTCTGCACTTTTGAATGTCTACACTCAGAGAATAGTTAATAATGGCAAATTGGAGGATTGCAATATAAAGATAAGGTGAGTTTATATGAACTTTCTAATATCTTAAAGGGAATTTTAATGTGTTTATATTTTAGGAAAGCAATATGTACTAGAGTTTAACTACTTCTTTGTCAAATGGGAATAGTTGTGGTGAAACTGTTACAAAATAAATGAACCATTAAAAATGGTTTCTGGCCAGAAATTTTTAGTTTTCAGAGAGAAAAGGGCAATAAAAATAGTTTTAAGGTCATTATAGCTCTAGGACTCAATCTAAGGACAGACATATTATGACGCTTATGTGAGTACTTGTAAAGGTTAAGTGGCCATCATTAGAAAAGTTTTGATAATAGATATTCCATGCATCATTTTCAGGCTCAATGACCTTTCTCAAGTTCCATTTCAGATCATTTATGAAGTCTTCAGGATGATCTCCAGAGATTTATAACTTCTTTAAATATTTTCTGTTGCCTAAAGCTGAAAGATTACACAAGGCTAGTTGCTCTTTCCCCTCTAATCTAATGGCCCTTGAAATTAAAACATACATGCATTTTACAATGTAATAAATAATTTTTATCCACATATTAACATCAATAGGTAACAATTCTTGTCCAAAAATAGCAGTGAAAAAGATTTGTCCTTATTTTAGAGATTCTAGATAAAGTTAGTATTTACAAATGTTATAATAAAATAGTGATATCTTGGGTGAAATGCCAATTATATGGATTCTTTATTACTAACTCACTCAGTCAGTTTATAGATTTAGAGCAAAAATTTCAATGTCATCAAGTCTGACTCTATTATTTTATAGGTGAGAAAATTCACTTCTGAGGCCAAGAGAGGTCGCACAGCCTGCTGAGATATGATGGCAGAATAGGGATTCAAATCTAAGTCCTTTGGTTTCATGTCCAGAACTATTCCACTACATCATTATTCAACAAACCTTCATTTGACCCTCTCTTTACCATGTACACACTATTATGTGCTATGTGGGATAGGATGACAGGAACTCCTATCCTTACAGAATTTCATGTCTGAGAGGGAGTAAAGCATGTATGCAAATGACAAAAATACACACAACAGGATTTTGATGTAGAGTTACAAAATTCAGAAAGCTTTTCCAGATGATATAATCAAGTAAACTTTTATGCAGAAATTTTTGTTATAAAAATTGAGAAGAAATTTCAGCAGGCATAAGGAAGGGGAAGGAGCTAGATTCTTAAAATAACACCTCAAAACAAATTCTGTAATAACACAAGTAAACACACAAAGGCTAATAGATAAAGCTGCTTATCTAACTCAATATGGAAAAGTCCAAAGTAGCAAGCTGTCCCAAATGCCCCAACTGACTGTTAGAAGACACTAACAAGTAAGCTACCAGTTCCTTACAAACAGGGACTTGTTTTATCTTGTTTTTGCTTGTATCACCAATACTTATTACAATGACATGCACTGTGCTTATAAATGCTTTAAAGTGCAAAAGAATATTTTTATTTTACAGAAGAACAATTTGAAATATGTGTACTTAGTAACAGGCTCAGAATCATATACCTAGCTAGTAAAACACCTAGAATATGAATTCAGTTCAATTATGCTTTTCATATGTAGCATCTATTATGTTTAAAATATACACATTTAAAAATCTTTTTATTTACTGGCAACAGAAAATAACAATTAAATGACAATGTTAAATATTTGATACTGGATCCAGTTGGGTAATGCTCTTATAGTAAATTTGCTGTGTATGCTGACAGAACCCTCTTTTTTTCTTTCTTTTCAGGGGACTATCTTTACATTTGGTGTTTTAGTGCTGGTTTCAGATCTTCTGCGGGGAGAGGTCAGTGGTATGTATCCTATAATTGTAGTGGTACCCAAATGTCAAGGAAGCTGACTGGAAGCTGAACTAGAGAGAATTCACTTGTAATAATTTAGTACTTCAATTATTTCTGTTTTCACTCATGAGGATGCTCCTTGAATCATTACAGATTATGACGCTGCCACTTCTTAGTGCTTAATATTAGTGAGTTGATGGCCAGTTGTCAGTGTCCTGAGTAAACAATATAAACTAAATAACAAGGGAATAAATTGGAAGAAAAACTACATCTAAAGCACCTCTTTACATTCAGATAATGGAAAACAGCTTGCAGAATGTTTGATTTTTTTTCTCCCTTGAGTTTTTTTTTTCTTTTTAAATTAAGTAACACTTTTAAAATGCATTGACTCTGCAGTAAAAAGTGTTTCTCAGTTTTCCTGACAAGGTGGTGTTGATTCATTCTGGTAATGAAAAATCTGCAAAGAATAAAATAGACAGTGGTTATATTAATGGGAAAGAAGTTCTCAGATCTACCTAATAAATACTTTTTCCAAATACAAAAGATTTTACAAAGATATAATTCTAATGATGCATATGAAGAAGTCATTGAGTCCAGGGAAGTTGAGACAATCTCTTCTTTTGAGGGAGGTCCCTCTACCACAGATAAAATAAATAATGATTCAAGTTTCTTCACAGGGATAGTGGCTTTTAAGGGACAAGTGTAGAACAGATTCAAAATGGTAGAGTAAAGACAAGACTTTTCCAAGCTCTCCTAAATTCCCATTTAAAAAATCTTAAAATAATACCTCAAAACAAATTCTGGAGCAGCAGATTCCACCAAAGGACAGAGTGAAATAATTTTCAAGCACAAGAAAACTAAGATGGTCAGCAGGTAAGATCTGTCTAACTGGGGTTTAAGTACAGTATAATGAAGGCTGAGCTAGCACAGGATTTGGAGGCTACCAAATTTGCGAGTACAACTTCAAGAGCTGTCAGGCCACAAACAATAACGGGGTCAAACAACTGGTCAGATGAAGATTAAAAAAGACCCTTGCTGGCACTGGGAGGAGACCTTTGTTGTATTACTCATACACAGGTTCAGATTCCAATCGCAGGGTGAGAAGGAATAATAGCAAGAGTAGAGAGCCTGGTCAAAGATCTAGAATGGAAAAGAGTACTTGTAGTCACTTATGGAAAAGAGCACAGGCCAGTAAAGCAGTGACCATATTTCTTCTTATATCATACCACCTTAGTAGAAATTAAAACTTACAAGAACCTCAGAAGTAGCTCTTAATGCAACAGCACAAAAAAGAGAAAAAACCTTGAGTTTTGGCACAATGCCCCCTACACCTCAGGAGCAGTACCCAACTTTAACATAAAGTTAAAAAAGTCAAGAAATAGGTAACAAAAAAGAACCTAAGCATAAAAAGTGACTGGTGAAATGGAAGAAACCCCCCACAAATTTAGAAGAAAATTAATCAGCTATGTGCAAAAAAACCTCAAAGAAAAATATTAGTTGGTTTCAGGCCCTGTAAGATGTCAAAATAATTTTCAAAATCAAATAAAAGAAAGGAAAAACTGGGAAAAGAAATGAGAGTGATCAAAGAAAATAATGAAAATACGATCAATAGCTTGATAAAGGAGGTACAAATAATACTTTAAAATAGTTTATATAACATAATAAGCCAAATGGTGAGAGAAGCACAAAAATATATTAAAGAGAAGAACACTTTTTTTTTCTATTTAAACAAATGCTTTATTAACTTCTGTTTTACATCATTAGTTTCTGCCAGATTTTGAGTTACAATCATTCCCCCCACCCTGTTTTTCCCCTACCCACCCTCCCAGAGCAGCAGTCCCACAAGACATCGCTTCCTCCAATCTGCTCTCTCCCCTATCCTCTCCCACACCCCCTTCGACCTCTCCATTAGAGGAAGGTGAATCTTTGTGTCCCAATGCCTGCATATCTTATCTCCCAATTACAAGCAAAAGAGTATTAATAATAGTATTTATAGATATTTGAAACATTTAATCTTAAGACCTTGGATTTCAGATCCATTTCCTTCCTCCCTTGTCACCCATTCCCTCTGGGGAATTAAATAATTCAGTATATGTTGTACAAGTCTAGCTATGCACAATATTATCATAGTAGATATATTGTACAAGGCTGCTTATAATTCCCTCCCCCTCATCTCACCCCCCACCTGGTCCATTCCTCACTTGATCCTGTCCCTCTTCCATAGTGGGTACCTCCAGCCTCCCCTCCCCCCAAGGATGCCCTCCCATCCATCATCCCTCCTCTCATCCCCCTTTCCCCCATTCTGCTGTAGGTTGAGATGTCCCACCTAGTATGTATGTCATTCTCTCCCTGAACCAAATCCAATGAGAATGTGGTTTCTCCTTTTTGCCTTCCTATTTTTCCCCTCCTCTGCAACTACTTCCCCTGCTTCCTCAACATGAGATAGTTTACCCTACCCTGTCTCTCCCCATCTCCTCTTGCCACTTTTCTCTCTCACCTCACAACTTCAGCCCTTGAGTATCCTCCCTTCCCAAAAAATTCAACCTATGCCCTCTATCCATATATAACTGTAACCATATACACACACATTCACATATGTATTGACATGACCATACACCCTTCTTCCATTATTTTCATAGTAAGAAAGACTTCCCCAGTCACAGTTATTGTTTTTCCATATAGGAATGTAAATAGTTCAACTTTGATAAGCTCTTTTTGATTTCTTTTCCATGATTAACTTCTCAGGCATCTCTTGATTCTTGCATCTGGATGTCAAATTTTCTATTCAACTCTGGTTTTTTCCTCAAGAGTGCCTGAAAGTCCTCTATTCCACTGAATGACCATATTTTCCCCTGAAACAAAATACTCAGTTTTGCTGGGTAGGTGACCCATGGGTTCATTCCCAGCTCTTTTGCCCTCTGGAATATCATATTCCATGCCCTTTGATCTGTCAGTGTAGAAGCTGCCAGGTCCTGTGCTATTCTGATTGTGTTTCCACAATATTGAAATTGTTTCTTCCTGGCTGCTTGTAGTATTTTCTCCTTGATCTGGGGATTCTGGAACCTGGCTATAATATTCCTGGGAGTTTTCTTTTGGGGATCTTTTTCAGGAGGTGATTGGTGGATTCTTTCAACCTCTATTTTGCCCTGTGGATCTAAAACATCAGAGCAATTTTACTTGAGAATTTCTTGAAGGGTGATTTCTAGGTTCTTTCTTTGATCATGGCTTTTGGGTAGTTCAATAACTTTTAAATTGTCTCTCCTGGATCTATTTTCCAGGTAAGTGGTTTTTCCCATGAAATATTTCACATTGCCTTCTAATCTTTCATTTGTTTTGGATCTGCTTAACAGCATCTTGATTTCTCATAAAGTCATTAGCTTCCATTTGCTCCAGTCTAACTTTGAAGGAATGAATCTCCTCAGTGAGCTTTTGAGATTCTTTTTCCATCTGGCAAATTGGACTTTTAAGGCATTCTTCTCCTCATTGCTCTTTTGGGCCTCCTTTGCCATTTGAGTTAGTCTATTTTTAAGGTGTTGTTTTCCTCAGTCAGGCTGTTGACCCTCATTTCATACTTTTCCTGCATTCTTCTCATTTCTTTTTCCAATTTTTCTTCCACTTCTCTTATTTGATTTTTAAAGTCCTTCTTAAGGTCCTCTATGGCCTGCAACACGCTCATGTTTTGCTCTGGGGCTTTTGGAGCAGGAATTCTGACTTCACGGTCCTCTTCCCGCTCCATGCTTCGACCCTCCTTGCCCCCAAAGTAGGAGTCTAGGGTTGCATTTTTCTGTTTAATATTCTTCTCCTCATTGCCCTTTTGGGCCTCCTTTGCCATTTGAGCTAGTCTGTTTTTTAAGGTGCCTTAGTCAGGCTGTTGACCCTCATTTCATACTTTTCCTGCATCCTTCTCATTTCTCTTTCCAATTTTCCCCTCCCCTTCTCTTATTTGATTTTAAAGTCCTTTTTAAGGTCCTCTATGGCCTGCAACCCGCACATGTTTTTCCCTGGGGCTTTTGGAGTAGGACTTCTGACCTAACAGTCCTTTTCCTGCTCTATGCCCCCAAAATAGGAGTCTAGGGTTGCATTTTTCTGTTTCCTTTTCCTTGGCATGTTGCCACTTAATTGCTTGACTTTGGGGCTTGTTGCCACACTATGGCTTTAAGGCCAGATAGAGGAATTTTCGTCCCGAAAGTGTGAGGGGCAGCTTCTGTTTCTGGCAAGCTGTAAACCCACCCACGATTTCCACCGTAGATCACAATCCAGATCCAGGGAGGTTAAAGCAAGAGAGATTACCCCCCCCAAGACTGATAGCTGGATCTCCCTACAATTCGCAGGCCAGGAGCTGGAGCTGCCTCTGAAAACTACAAAATGGCGTGTCTCCTCAGTGGCTTCTAGCCCCCAGGGAAGGGAGCTGACGCATTCCCTAAATACTGGTCCCAAAGTCCATAGGACACTAACCTCTTACTTTGTCCTAGGCATGTCTATGTTGATAACTCTGGAGTCGCCACAGCTGCTGGTGTTCTGGGGTTCCTCCAGCTGGATGCTGGCCCTGCCGTCCTGGGGCTAAAGCCTCGGCTCACGTGGACCTGGGCTGGCTTGCATCCCCGCGCTCTGCATGCTGCCAGCTCCCAGACCACTGCTCTGGTCCTTCTTGCAGGGCTGCTGGGCTGTCCTCAGCGGGAGGTTAGCTTCTCTGCTTCGTTCTGTGGGTGCTGGGGCTCCAGAAGTTGTTCAGAGTCCCCTTTTACATAGTTTGGGGGGAATCTGGGGGCAGAGTGGCTTGGACGAGCTCTTTCTACCTCGCCATCTTGGCTCTGCCTCTCCCCTGTTTCTTATAGTTTAGTTAAACAACCACCTCCCCTCCCATGGGATAAAGAAACAGAAAATAGTATTTGATTTTGAAGAGCTTACATCCTTCTGTGCTTTCTCAAAGGCAACAAAATATCTACCCTCCCCAAAAACTCCTCTTATTTAATTTAGAATTTACTATATAATTTAGCATTTAGGCTTATACATTCTTATACTACAGTTATTTTGCATATAACATCACCTAGAGTTACTATCTAATCCTCATTCACCCTGATGACTTGGTTCCACATAGCCTATTATTACATCTTCTTAATGAACTTGAGGGATACCTTAAGAAGAAGTTATCTTTTCTATTGTGATCGTTCCTGGTGCCTGACCTATGTTTTTCTGCCATGATTATAGGTTGGTTGTCATTTGGTTAGCCAGTCATAATTAAATTTACAAGGAGGATTTATGAAAGTAGTACAATAAGAGGTGGTGCAAAACATCCTGCAAAAGTTTCTGACACACTCTACCAGCTATATGTAAAAAATCCAGGGAAAAAGAGATTGAGCTCTTGTAGCAAAGGGATAAGTCACAACTACTGGTTACTACAAATCTCTTTGTATCTTTTATGTAGTGGGTGATCAAGAAATGATATAGTTTTATGGGAGTCTGTATCAGCTAGGTGTATCATGGATAGAATGCTGGCCCCAGAGTCAATACAACATGAGTTCAAATATGACCTTAGACACTCACTAGCTCTGTGATCCTAGGCAAGTCATTTAATCCTTTTCAGCTTAGTTTCCTCATTTGTAAAATGAGCTGAGGAAGGAAATGTCAAACTACTCTAGTATCTTTGCCAAGACAACCCCCAATGGGGTAACATAGAGTTGAGTCCAACTAAAATGACTAAGCAACAACTATTTGTACATATATATGTATGCATGTATGTATGTGCATGCGTATACACACATATAAACACTATATATCTATAGCTATATACACTGTATATACACAGAAAAATACATATATAATTTTGGTGCTGTATTGAGAATGTAAAGTCCTGAGGGCAGGGTTTATGTCATTTATTTATTCTATATTCTTTTTTTTTTTTTTAAAGCAATTGGGGTTAAGTAACTTGCTCAAGGTTACACGGCTAGTCATTTGATTTATGCGTGGGTGCTCATTTTCTGAGGCCGGATCTGATCTCGGGTCATCCAAACTCTGAGGCCGGCGCTCTTACTCACTGCGCCACCTAGCCGCCCCTTTAGGGCAATTGGGGTTAAGTAACTTGCCCAAGGTGACACGGCTAGGTTTTTGTTTGTGCGGATTAAGTGTTGGAGGCCGGCTCCGAACTCAGGTCCTTCTGATTCCAGGGCCAGCACTCTATTCACTGCGCCACCTAGCCGCCCCCTATTCTATATTCTTTATAGTTAAAAAAGATACTAGATATAACATTGATGACTATTTAATATTTCCTTGCCACTTCAAATTTCATTTCAAGGGTTTTCTTAAAAGAAATAGCCATATTGATTATCTTAAAAGAGCTAGATAATCATATTATTTATCTTAAAATATATAGATAACCATATTGTTTGTCTATCTATATCATCATCATCATAGACTATATTTATATAGTAATTTTTATGTATTGATATTAAGGGAATAAATTGCTAAGAAAGTTCCCCTCTTGAAAAGAGTGGAGTGAGTGAGTTCTTCACAGGCAGCAATATTAGACAATGGATACTGTATTGAACCTGGAGTCAGGAAGACTCATCTTCCTGAGTTCAAATCTGGGATTTGAAAAAGGGATATATTAAGTGCCTTATGATTGTTATCTCATTTGTTCCTCACAACAATAGTTGGAAGTAGGTACTGTTATTATTCCCATTTTTCAGGAGAGCAAAACGGAGGTTAAATGATTTGTCTAGAATCATATAGGTCATGCTGAGATGACTGACAAATCAAACTTCTTTGCTCACTAGTGGCACCTGGTGGTTTAAAGGACTAAATCTCTGTCTTTCTGTCTCTGTCTCTGTTTCTTACACTGTCTCTCTGTCTCTCTCTGTCTCTGTCTCTCTCTCTGTCTCTCTGTCTCTGTCTCTGCCTCTCTCTGTCTCTCTCTCTCTTTGTCTCTCTGTCTCTCTTTGTCTCTCTGTCTCTCTCTGTCTCTGTCTCTCTCTGTCTCTGTCTCTCTCTCTGTCTCTGTCTCTCTCTGTCTCTGTCTGTCTCATTATTTATCTATGTAATCTATATTGGAAATGTTATTTCATTTATATAGAAAAACTTCTGGTAAGGAATTCTCCCAAGTGATACAGATGAGTACATGTTCTGCAATCTGTAGTCTTACAGTTACTAAGGACACTGAGAGGTTAAATGCCTTGCCCTGGGTCTCACAGATAATATCTCATAAGAGGAACTTGAACTCATGTAGTTATCTCACTGATGTCAAATCTATTCCCTATACAAGACTATTCCATTTTGGTTAATACTGTCTTTAAAATCTTATCAGTTATTTTTCATTTTTTTTTTTCAAGAAAGGTTAAACGTTTTAATTTAAGCTTAATTTTCTTGTACACATATGTCATCTAATATAAGTTATTAGAAAATAAATAAATAAGTTTTTGTGTGCCTGATGAGAAGTGCCTTAGTAATAATCCCTTTTGGGAGTACTGATTGAATTCTTTGATTGAAGTGGAATACTGAATATTAGTTTCAATAGTATGTTGTATACATAAAAGATTGTGGATTATTTCACTGTAGAATTAGACCTGTCTATTTTATCCATACAGATTAGAGATAGAAGCAGAATATAATAATATCAATACTATTTTACCAGTTTAATGTATATTTGCCCCAGGATTAGTGTTGTAAATATCATATTTATTTGCCCCACATGATTTTTAAACATATCACATGGACATAAAATATATTGTACAAACATGTTAAAAAACTTGAAATCTCTTATTTTTGATGTTGGATATATCAAGCATCCCTATTTCACAATGTGTTTTCTTTATGATCTCCAGATATTTCTGGAATATCATTTTGACTTAGATAGATGATATTAAGCACTTAATGAGGAACAGCAAATTGCTTTGAAAATAATATTTCAAATATTTTCATTTTATTTTCTTCTTAATGAGAATAATTATAGTGTTGTAAACATAGAAATAATCACAGGAGTATGAAGGTTGTTTGTTTTGTCATATGATTGACTTTCCTAAATTATATTTCTGTTTCCAGATTTTGGCTATGTCTCTAGCTAGCAACATGCCAATAGTTTGCTTGTAACAAATGAAACTATAAACATTTTTATCTGAAAGTGTTGTAAGACTTTTTCTCACTCATATTTCCCTCCCCTCCCAATATAGTCTTTAGATAAGACTGAATTAAAGCAAATCACAGATTTTGCAATATATAAATATGAACCATTAGGTGCCACTGTTGAGCAAAGAAGTTTGAGTTGTCAATGACCACAGCATGGGCTGAAGAGGAATTCACTGCTATTGTTTGGTTATTTCAGTCACATCCAACTCTTCATGACTTTATTTGGAGTTTTGTGGAAAAATACTAGAATGGTCCTTCTTCATCTCATTTTACAGATGAGGAAACTAAAGCAAACAAGGTTCAGTGGCTTGCTCAGGGTCACACAGCTAGTAAGTTTCTGAGGCCAGATTTGAACTGAGTAAGATAAGTCTTTCTGACTCCAATCTCAGTATACTATCCACTGTCCTACTTTGCTGCCCTGTGAGTAACTCCTTCCCTCCACTCTTTTCAAGAGGGGAAATGTCTTAGCAATTTATTCCCTCTTAGAAGCATGGCTTTTCATTCAAAAATAAAAGCATAAAAAAGATCTCTATCCCCCATGCTCAGTTTGCCACTTTCCTGGGTTCTTTTTTCCTGTCTCATGTCTCAGGAAAATGTCATCCTAAGGGTTATTCTCCTCCCTTTAATAAACTTCCTTTTTGATCTGCCAGCAAGATTGCTCTACTATCTGCAGTTTCCATTAATAAATCTTCAATAACTTAAATCCAGTCCACTTTAAAGTTCCTCCTTTCTTTATCAATCTCTTAAAGTCATTCAAGTAATCAGAAATGGTGTATATTTGGATAGCTATCCATTTAAAGAAATATATATTTAAAGAAATTATATCCAAAATAACAAACACTTAAAAGAAATAACATCTCCAAAAGGGCAGTTATTGGCTATTCTTATTAGTAATGTGGTAGAGGTGAATTGTGGAGTGGAAGAAGAAATATCATGACTTTGTTACTTTCATCATGATTTTCAGTGGAAGGACAGAGTAGAGGAAGGCAGATAGGGAAGATAACTACCCAGTTGGTTATGTAGAAGTGATCTTAAAATCAGTTGTAATGACAAACACTCATATTTCATGTCAGATTTCTCTTAAGGTGCCTCTCTAGTTCCCTTGTCATTGGGAAGTATAAACTGATCAGTGCATTGCTTGATCCCCACTGGTAGTGTTCAACCTAAGATTGCTGACTGTGAACCTGTCTTGATTCTACCCAAAATATTCTTCAATGTCTCTGATACCTAAACCTTTGTCATCTCTTTGTCCTTAAAATGTGATGGGGAGATCTTGAAACTCAATCCGAACTGATAAGAGCTGGAAAACCTCTAGAAAACAATTTCTTAGCTTAAAAAAATGTAATAGATGTCATTCATAGTCCCTTAAAGCCTATGAACCTCTTTTCTGAATAATGTTTTTAAATTAATAAAGTAAAATACATATTTTTACAAATAAAAGTTTATATCAGAATACAATAATCAAGATATTTATGTTTTTAAAATCTCATGAATGCCAGATAAATAATCATAGATAGATAGACAATTTTCAGAATTTCTGTAGCTCTTATAGTTGAAATTCTCCTGGTTTCTGAAAAAGTTCTACATTAAAATATAGTTGCATTACATGTAATATACCCAGGATCCCCAGAGTTTTGTCAAGAGAACTTTGAAGAAAAAAAGAATATGCAAAAAAATAAAGGGGGTAACTAAGTGGTTCAGTGGATAGAACACCAGTCCTGGAGTCAGGAGGACTAGAGTTCAAATCCAGCATTAGACACTTGACACTTACTAGCTGTGTGATGTTGGGCAAGTCACTCAACCCCAATTGCTTCACACATGCATAAAAATGAATTTTAAAAAAGAGAACCCTGAATAGAAACATTGGGATATGATGAATTATTTCACAAAAAGGAGTGTTTGCTCTTTTGTTTAATACAATATACATTGCAATTTATATATACAAACACATATACACATACCTGTATGTACATCATTTAATATATTGGGGTCTATTTTATTAGATTTGGAATGAGTATCTTCAGAGTCATGAGATAATGGGATTTAGCAATCCGCTAATTTTAGCGATAAATTGAGGAGCAACAAAGAAGCTAAATGAATTATCCAGAGTCACATAGCAATCAAAGTCCTGAGTAAGGATTTGAACTTTGTTATTTCTGACTCCAAGTCGACTGCTGGATGTGGGAAATTCTTTGGAAAAGGACATTTGTTACTCTAGGAAACAATAATGTGGCAAGATTATGTACTAGACACCATGAACATAATGAAGTATGGGGGGTGGGAAGGAAGAGACCTGGTCAAGGAGTTAATAGCATAATGAATGACAGAACAATGCAAAGGATTATGATGAGAGGAGTATAGGTAATAGGTCTAATAAAATGTAGCATCCTTGAGTGCAGGGACAGCTTTTATTATTATTTTTTTCTCTGTATCCTTAGTGCCTCACACAATGATGGCATAGGGAAAATGCTTGTAAAACACTTCTGGAATTGAATTGAACTTTACATATTTAAATAATTGACATCAATGCATTTTATTCCTTGTGTGTCTGGGCTGGTGATTTTTAGCCCTCTATAAAACTATCTGAGCCATTATAGTGTTAGAGGAAACTGGAATGAATGCCAGGGCTATGAAAACTCTGTCTTATAGAATCTTCCAAATTAACAAAAATTGTTGGGAAAACAGTATGGCAGAAACTAGGCGTAGATTACATAGTATACTAAGATTAGGTAAAAAACAATGGGTGGATGATTTAGATATAAAGAGTGATAGTATAAAGAACTTAGGAGAGCAGGGAATAATTTAGCTATTAGATTTATAGAGAAAGGAAGAATTTATGACCAAGCAAGAGATAGAGAGCTTTATTAAATATCAAATAAGTAATTTTGATTATATTAAATTGTCTTTGAACAAAGAAAACCAATACAACCAAGATTAGAAGGAAAGCAGAAAGGAGGGAAAGAATTTTTATAGCAAGTATCTCTGATGAAAGTCTCATTTCCCAACTACGTAGAAAACTGAGTCCAATTTATAAGAATATAATTCATTCCCTAATTGATAAATGGTCAAAAGATAAGGAAAGGTACTTTTCAGATCAAGAAACCAAATCTCTCTGTAGTCATATAAAAAAAGATCTAAAACACTATTGATTATAAAAATGTCCATGAAAACAACTCACCCATTCTCCTATCACATTGGTTAATGTGAAATAAAAGAAAAATAATAAATGTTGGAGAAGATGGTGGAAAATTGGGACATTAACACACTGTAGGGGAGTTGTTAACTGATCCAACTATTCTGGAGGGCAATTTGGAACTATGTCCAAAGGCCAATCCAACTGTGCATATCTGATCAAGCAATACCACTATTGGTTCTGCATCTCAAAGAGTTCATTAAAAAGAGAAAAGGACCTACATGTAAAATATATATGACAGCTTTTCTTTTTTGTGGTGGCAAAGAAGTGGAAATTGATGGAATGCACATCAATTGCAGAATGGCTGAAAAATTATGGTATATGAATGTGATAGAATATTATTTTGCTATAAGAAATGAGGAGCAGGATGATTTTAGAAAAAAACCTGGAATGATTTACATAAATTGATTCAAAGTGAAGTGAGCAGAATGACGAGAACATTGTAGATAATAACAACTATATCAAATAATGATCAACTCTGAATTACTTAGCTATTCTCAGGAAAGCAATGATCTAATACATTCCAAAGGACTGATGATACAAAATGGTATCCACAGATAGAGGAAGAACTGAGAGCATCAGAATGTGGATCAAAGCATACCATTTTCACTTTCTTTATTATTATTTTTTTGGTCTGTTTCTTCTTTCACAACATAAGTAATATGGAAATATGTTTTATGGGATCATACATATATAAGCTATATCAAATTATTTGCTCTCAAACAAAGGGAATAGGGGAAGGAGAAAAATAGAATAATTTTAAGTATTTTTAAATAAATGTTTAAAATTGTCTTTATATGTAATTGGGAAAAAAATGAAATACTATTTCAAAAGAACCTTACCAATAAGTTTCCCCTGAAGTATACAAGCATACCCTAATGGCCAATGAAAAAGGTCTCATTGGGGCAATAGGAAAATGGTTACCAAGGACTAAATAACATAAATTATGTATGATAAACTATTAAAAATCTAACATAAAATATAAGAAATTATGATATAAAGGAATGGTTCTTTTAAAATTATGTACTCAATAACAGCATCCGGTTTAGATTTTCAAATTATACATTTTTAAACTGTCAAAAATATGAATTGTAAATCATTAACCTTATTAATAATAAAATAGAAAATAAAATATCTTTGTGATATCACTTTATGCCCCTTAAATAGACAAAAATATTTACATATAGCAAATCTGCATATTAGTAGACTTGAACACATATATTGGTGGAAGAATTAGACACTGATGAAAATTAGATTCTGAGGAGAGAATTCTGAAAGTAATTTGTAAAAGTACCAAAAGTCACGAGTTCCTTGGACAAAATATTTTTATCTTATTGGTAGAAAGGAAAAAGAGTCAGGTCTGGACTAGTAATTTATTTCATTGGGGGGCTGTCTATTGTGGAAACTATGTCCATCCATGCAATTCAACATCTTTGGAATTTTTCTAAAGAAGTTGCCTTGAGTCCAGATAAGGGACATTACTTTTCCAGGGTCACCTTGACAGTATGTGCCAGAAGTAGTATGGTGTTTCCAAACTCCTCTATTCATTACATCATTCTCTCTCTCCTCTATAGACAAAGAATAGTATTAAAAAGCAAAGTAGTTAGATTTGTTAAAAACACTGAAAGAAGAACTCGTTATTAAGTGGGATATGGAAATAAACTCAATGTACAACTGCAAAGTGTACAAAGTATTTATTGGAAGAAAGACTTTCAAGGCCAAATGAAATGAAAACTCAATGACTTTGGGAAAATTATCCCATATAACAGTTCCTGTACTGCTGAAGTCTCTATGTATGATACCTGATTCTCCTGGGTCTTAGTTGGTTTACATCCAAATAACATTTTTCCCTTCCAGGCACACTCATTGAATGATCATATAGTAAATAAGCTTTATGATAAAGGATATTTTTAAGGGAGTTATGCTTTCAAAACAAGGGCTTTTATAACTAGTGGTACATAGCAATTTCATTTAGAAAAAATGAAATAAGAATATTAGCATAAGTCTGTCTTGCATAGTTTTTGGAAATTCTTCAGTTCTTATTAATGTAACCAGATATGATTCAATATGCTGCCTCCCCCCATGTCCTCCTCCCCCAAAAGGATGAGTATCACATTTCAGCGACCTGGAAGAAGAAGATATAGGAGAATTCACTGAATCTAAAAAATATTTTCATATTAGGTCTTTAAAATTATTAAAAATATTTTAATTAAGAAGGGGGACATTTAAATTGATCCATTTAAATATCTAAATTGAGAAAGTTTGTTAATGTGAAAGGATATACACACATGTATACATACATACAGTTTCATTACCAACTATAGAAAAGTTTATTTGATAAATAATAAAGTACAACCCATATTAAAATGCATTAGATAAAGGAAGTCACTTTGAAGAAAGGCAATTTTATTTTCAAGACTTTAAGAAACACTCAAAAAGGAAAATGTTGACTATAGCTAAGCCAGTGAAAATTGGCTAATCAGATGAAGTGGAACAAAATACCTATCCTAATTCTCAAGCCTCTGACAAGCAATCTGAAAGAGGTGGTACCTTGGAGGCATCTAAAATCAATTTATTTCCACTATGAGGCAGATTTCTACCATAGTAGTGGCATATTTATTGATAGTGACAGAACTTTCCTTCTCTACTGTTAGGTTCCTCTTGAATTTCTGTTATAAAGAGGATTTTTTAAAATCAGGAAAGCAAGACAATCACCATAAATTTAAAAATTCAAGTGTTCAAATGAATTCTTTTATGTAATAGGAACATATGAAACAAATTTCCCATTCAACTATGTCTCCAATAGCCTCTAAGTCTATATTTTTTTTATTCATTTGGAGAACTCTCTGATAATTTTATCATGAAGAGCTGCTGGTACATGGACTAAAAAAAGTTGATTGTATAAATAGAATGATTTCTAGTTTGGAGAAAAAACAGATTTATTTTTGTCATCCCTATCTATTGGAATCATTTCAGCATATGCTACAAATAATTCTTTCTCTTCATAAGACATTAATTAGAGGAATTTCCTTCAGTGAGAGACACTTAGAAAAAATAGAAATTCAAAAGTCTTGCCAAAGTTAAAAAAAAAGTTTTACTTGTTACCACCATATTGGCTTTTCAGAGAAATAAGAATTCCATTTTACTATTGTTTTGTTAATTTAACGATATTTCCCCCACCATAAATCTTTTGCTTAGAATGTGGTCTTTATAACTTTTGCATTTTTACAAAAACTTCCATGGATATAAATTTTTTTCTTAAAACTTTTTAAAAATATGGAATTGAACTAATGATTTTGCTTATTTCTTTGAACCTAGCTTTCTGCCTTCAAATTTCCTATCAAAGAAGGATATGTATTAAATTATAAACACAATACATATTGTGTTTGTATACAAAATATATTAAATATATACACATACACACGAATATATTTAATCTATGTACATAAATGTATGCAGGTATACACATTGTTGTATAATCTATAATATCAGAATATGTTTATGAAAAATGAAATGTGTCCCAAATTTACATAGGATTAAACCGTGCTGCTGTCACACGCTAACCCCAATTGCCAAATATTTGTGAAAAGGACAGAAAAAACATATTGTCATTCAGCTCAACTATAGCACAAAAGATTAAATTTAGTAAAAGTTATTCTATTTTTCTTTATTTCTTAGCACCTTATGATCATAGGGTCATATAATTTACGACTGGAAAGGACTTTAGTTATTGTCCAGTCAAATTCTTTCCTTTTACACATGAGTACACTGAGTCTTGAAGTGGTAAAGTGATTAGTCAATGCATGAGTCATTTTAAATAAAAAAAATGAAAATGTTTAATTTTAATAATCATGTTTTTATATTAACTACTCCACTTTAAGATAATACATATAAAATAAAAACCTGCTTAATATTAACATAAAAAGATGCAATAAAAATGCATGCTTCAATACATTTATTTCCTAAAAATATCACTTTATTTGTTAAGAGCATGACAATCAACAAGTCAACATTTCGGATGGGCGGAGCCAAGATGGCGGAGTAGAAACAGCTCATCCAAGCCACCCTGCCCCCAGATTCCCCCCAAAACTATGTAAAAGGGGACTCTGAACAACTTCTGGAGCCCCAGCACCCACAGGACGACACAGAGAAGCTAACCTCCCGCTGAGGACAGCCCAGCAGCCCTGCAAGAAGGACCAGCACAGTGGTCTGGGAGCTGGCAGCTCACAGCTCACGGGGAGACGAGCCAAGCCGAGCCCAGGTCCGCGTGAGCCGAGGTTTTAGGCCCAGGGCAGCAGGGTGATCAGCGGGCTGGAGAGACCCCAGAACACCAGCAGCTGTGGCGATTCCAGAATTATCAACATAGACATGCCTAGGACAAAGTAAGAGGTTAGTGTCCCATGGACTTTGGGGCCAGTATTTGGGGAATGCATCGGCTCCCTCCCCTGGGGGCTAGAAGCCACTGAGGAGACATGGATTTTGGAGTTTTCAGAGGCAGCTCCAGCTCTTGGCCTGCGAATTGTAGGGGTATCCAGCGATCAGTCTTGGGGGGTAATCAGTCTTTGGGGGTAATCGCGCTTGCTTTAACCTCCCTGGATCTGGATTGTGATCTAGGGTGGAAGGCGTGGGTGGGTTTACAGCTTGCCAGAAACGGAAGCTGCCCCCCCACACTTTTGGGATGAAAATTCCTCTATCTGGCCTTAAAGCCATAGTGTGGCAACAAGCCCCAAAGTCAAGCAATTAAGTGGCAACATGCCAAGGAAAAGGAAGCAGAAAAATGCAACCCTAGACTCCTATTTTGGGGGCATAGAGCAGGAAAAGGACTGTGAGGTCAGAAGTCCTGCTCCAAAACCCCCAGGGGAAAACATGA
This sequence comes from Gymnobelideus leadbeateri, assembly GCA_011680675.1. Taxonomy (NCBI): domain Eukaryota; kingdom Metazoa; phylum Chordata; class Mammalia; order Diprotodontia; family Petauridae; genus Gymnobelideus; species Gymnobelideus leadbeateri. The sequence goes on from WOXC01009400.1 coordinate 25,620, forward strand.
GTGGGTTGCAGGCCATAGAGGACCTTAAGAAGGACTTTAAAAATCAAATAAGAGAAGTGGAGGAAAATTGGAAAGAGAAATGAGAAGGATGCAGGAAAAGTATGAAATGAGGGTCAACAGCCTGACTGAGGAAAACAACACCTTAAAAAATAGACTAACTCAAATGGCAAAGGAGGCCCAAAAGGGCAATGAGGAGAAGAATGCCTTAAAAAGTCGAATCTGCCAGATGGAAAAAGAATCTCAAAAGTTCACTGAGGAGATTCATTCCTTCAGAGTTAGACTGGAGCAAATGGAAGCTAGTGACTTTATGAGAAATCAAGAGGCTGTTAAGCAGATCCAAACAAATGAAAGATTAGAAGGCAATGTGAAATATCTAATGGGAAAAACCACTGACCTGGAGAATAGATCCAGGAGAGACAATTTAAACATTATTGGACTACCTGAAAGCCATGATCAAGGAAAGAACCTAGAAATCACCCTTCAAGAAATTCTCAAGGAAAACTGCCCTGATGTTTTAGATCCAGAGGGCAAAATAGAGGTTGAAAGAATCCACAGATCACCTCCTGAAAAAGATCCCAAAAAGAAAACTGCCAGGAATATTATAGCCAGGTTCCAGAATCCCCAGATCAAGGAGAAAATACTACAAGCAGCCAGGAAGAAACAATTTCAATATTGTGGAAACACAATCAGAATAGCACAGGACCTGGCAGCTTCTACACTGACAGATCAAAGGGCATGGAATATGATATTCCAGAGGGCAAAAGAACTGGGAATGAACCCAAGGGTCACCTACCCAGCAAAACTGAGTATTTTGTTTCAGGGGAAAATATGGTCATTCAGTGGAATAGAGGACTTTCAAGCATTCTTGAGGAAAAAACCAGAGTTGAATAGAAAATTTGACATCCAGACACAAGAAGGAAGAGATGCCTGAGAAGGTAATCAGGGAAAAGAAATCAAAAGGAACTTATCAAAGTTGAACTATTTACATTCCTATATGGAAAAGCAATAACTGACTGATGATATCTTTCTCACTATGAAAATAATGGAAGAAGGGTGTGAGGTCATATGAATACATATATGAATGTGTGTGTATATGGTTATAGTTATATATGGATAGAGGGCATAGGTTGAATCTGTTGGGAAGGGAGAATACTCAAGGGATGAAATTATGAGGTGAGAGAGGAAAGTGGCAAGAGGAGATGGGGAGAGACAGGGTAGGGTAACCTATCCCATGTAGAAGAAGCAAGGGGAAGTGGTTGCAAGGGAGGGGGAGATTAGGAAGGCAAAAAAGGCAAAAACATTCTCATTGAATTTGGTTCAGGGAGAGAATGACATACATACTAAATGGGATATCTCAACCTGCAGCAGGATAGGGGGAAGGGGGATGAGAGGAGGGAGGATGGATGGGAGGGCATCCTTGGGGGTAGGGGAGGTTGGAAGTACCCACTATAGAAGAGGGACAGGATCATGTAGGGAATGGACCAGGTGGGGGGTGGGATGAGTGGGAGGGAATTATAAGCAGCCTTGTACAATATATCTACTATGATAATATTGTGCACAGCTAGACATGTACAACATATACTGAATTACTTATCTCCCCAGAGGGAATGGGTGACAAGGGAGGAAGGAAATGGATCTGAACCTCGAGGTCTTAACATCAAATGTTTCAAATATATATAAATACTATTATTAATACTCTTCTGCTTATAATTGGGAGATAAGATGTGCAGACATTGGGACACAAAGATTCACCTTCCTCTAATGGAAAAGTCGAAGAGGGTATGGGAGAAGGTATGGGAGAGAGCAGATTGGAGGAAGCGATATCTTGTGGGACTGCTGTTCTGGGAGGTTGGGTAGGGGAATAATGGGGGGAAAATGATTGTAACTCAAAATCTGGTGGAAATGAATGATGTAAAACAGAAGTTAATAAAGCATTTGTTTAAAAAAAACAAGTCAACATTTCAATACACAATGGATAGGAAAGAGGATTACATATGAGAACCCATGAATCTATGCTGTATGCAATTAAAAATACTGCATATTAAATTCATAACAATAGTTACACATCTTCCCTGATTATCAGTAAATCCTTCTGACCTTACTTCAACTCTATTCGGTGTATTTTCTGAAATATTTCATTGAAGTCATTTCCCTCCCTTTCCTCTTTTGTTTGTATCCCTGTCACTATGCATCACCCTTCCTCTACCATCACAAAACAAAGAAAACTGTTTGACAAAACAAGGAGTCAAAAACATTTAAAATTCCAAGGACTTTAGTAAGAACCACAATTTAGCAGCCACCACAGTGAAGGAATTGGAGTTTTTTCTACATTTAGCAATTACACAAGTAGTCAAAAAACATGACACCCTAAATGAATTTATAAATATTTTTTAAATGTGTTCCCTAAATTAACAGAACAAAGTGACACCCAAATGTCTGTCCAATTAAGGAGGTTCAGGATTAGCATAAACGGAATGCTCAGCACTCCATGAAAGACCCAAGGCGATTTCTTTAGAATATTTATTCAGAATATATGTATATATAACAGAATAAGAGGCTTAAACATAGCAGAATAAAAGCAACTACGATTAATAGTGGGTGTATATATATATATATGTATATATATATATATTTATATACATACATACATTTTTTACATATTTACAAGCATCACTGTTTCAGGGAAGCACCAACACCTGACCACACAACCTGGGGAATCCCTTTATAGCCATCAGGGTCCAGCACAGAATTGTCCCAGGCAGAGCATCCTCTCCATGGGTGAGATTCAAATTTGGGGTCTGAATCTTACACTTTAAGTAGGGCTGAGAACAAAGAAGGCATACTGCCAGGTGTTTTAGCAAGCATCATATCTGGTGTGAGGCCTGGGATGGAGGCCAATGCCTCCAAGGGTCCCCCACCCCCATCCCAAGAAAGATGTTTCCTTGGAGTGCCTACTTCCAGGATTTCGGCAGTTATCATGTCTCTTCTCAAGGACCTGGCCAGGGTTCCAGGAGAGGAGCAGCCCTCAAGTTCTCAAGATCCCTATTCCCAAACAACTCAGGGTAATAGAAAGGTCATATTGAGTTGGGGCCTTGGTTTGTATAATCTTATTCCTCACAGAGGAGATTACCTTGCCTCTACAATGTCAATAAAAAGGTAATTGAACAAATCATAAATAAACTCCCAAAGGGATGGTAAAAATAAATGCACATAGATTTATAAACACGTTATATCAAACGTTTAAAATTCTAATATCATACAACCTTTTCAAATGTAGGAAAAGAAGGTAGTCCCACCAAATTCCTTCTTTCATATAAATATGGTCTTGCTACCTGAACTAGATTAAGACAAAATGGACAAGGAAAACAAGAAAATAGTCTTATAGAAACTAGGCATATAGAAATGTCACACATTAAATACCAGAATAAGCTCTAAATAGTACATGACTTAGATATGAAGATTGAAGTAATTTTAAAAAATAGAGAAGCAGGAAATAAAGTTCTTTTCAAATCTATAAGAGAAGAGTTTCTGAACAAATAAGGAATAGAGAAGAAACGATAAATGAAATGACAAATTTTGATAAATTAAAAAAATTCAGCAAACAAAATCAATAAAACTCAAATTAGAAAGTAAATACATAACTCAGGGAGCACCTTTGCAGTGAGGTTCTTTTTAAAAAGGTCTCATTTCTAAATTATATAAGCAAATGATTTTAATTTATAAGAATCAGACCTCTTCCCCAATTTGTTATACATGGTCAACGCACATAAAGAGGTATTTTACTACGTATGGAATCCAATGAATCAATAGTTATTAATATCTTCAAATTACTATTAATCCAAGTAAATATCAGTTAAATTGATTCTAAAATTCTACTTCATACCTATTAGATTGACAAAAAGAGAAACAAAATGACTACTATTTGTAGGAACTATGGGAAAGCAGGAATGTTTATTTACTGTTTGGAAAACTGGTAGTTGGTCAGTTGGTCCAGCCATTATGTAAAATGATTTGGAACTTTGTTCAAAATGTTTTTAAACTGTTCATTCCTTTTAACTTTGTGATACCATTATTAGGTCTGTCCCACAAAGGGATAAAAGGAAAAGGAGCCTAATGCATAAAAACATTATAACTAACTCTTTTGTGAATGTTTGCAGAGATCTGGTAAAGGGGGTTTTCATCATTTGGGGAATGGCTTAAAAATTATAGTATAATAAATAGAAAAGAATGCTATTGTGGTATAAGAAATTAGGAAGGGGACAGTGAAAGAGAAGTGTTGGAAGACATATTTAAACTGATACAGAGTAAAGTGAGCAGAAACAAAATCATTTATATAACATTGTCAAAACAAATAATTTTGAAAGACTTAAGAAATCTGATTAATGAAATGATCAACCACAAATCCAGAATATGTATGAAAAACCTGTTATCTATCCACTCTTGACCAAGAAGTGATAGACTGATGGTACAAAATGTGGTTTATTTTTAGATATGGCTAATGGGAGTATTTTGTTTTCCTTGACTGGATTTTTATCATTAAAGTTTTTTGTTTTTTGGTTTTTTTTGGTCTCTTTTGTTTTATAGTGGGGTGGGCAAGAAGGTGGAAGGGAGAAAAAATAGATTTTTGTTTATTGAAATATATAGCTAGTTTTTAAAAGTTAGCTCCTCTCAAAGACACTATTATACTTTGTTTTTAACAGTATACATTCCCATTCAATTATAAGTCATCTGAGTTTATGAATGAGGGTCTCAAGTCAAAATCAAGAAGTTTCCCAAAAGGGATGGGGTTGTGGGTCAGAGTCACCAAGCCAACATGAGAGATGGGAGGGGAATTACTTTAAGAGGATTCTAGTGCTAAGCACTCTTTGGTAGCAAATGATATTACAGCTATTGATAAAGCATAAATATATATATCTATATATATATATATGTGCTTTATATATATTCTTATATATATATAAGAAAGAACAAGGTTTTTATATATGTGTATAAATTATGTGTATATATATGCATATATATATATATATATATATAATATATACACACATATATAAAAACCTTGTTCTTTCTACTTGTGGGTCAAATCACTTGTCTGGTGGCTTAAGGGTAGTACCACCTAGTGTCCAAGTCATACACTGTACTTCCTAGCTGGTAATTATTTAGTAGTTGTAGGTTTGTTTCTGCAGGTTTTAAAGAGGAAGGAAACAACCTGATATGCACAGCTATTGCTATGACATCACCCACTGAGTGTATACCAAGTTTGCATCAATGTCATAGCTTCAAATGTTTTTGCATTCTTCTTGCTTCATGGGATCAACTCTATTATATTTTACTATTAAATTAGAAAGAAAACCTCCAATCACAAAGTAAATTGGAACACACTGAAGGAAATGTGGATATCACTGGGGAGTAATAAATGTAATTTGATGCCTAGAGATTTTAAAAGTGACTTTTCAATTGAATCCTTTTATATAAGGACACTGAAAAACCCAGAAGATAGACTAAATTATATTTAGGATATAATGTGTCCACCAAGAGAATAGACCTAGAAGGTTGGGAGTAGTTAAATTTAATTTAATATGAAAAGACCATCTACATAAAATGGATATTATACTCAGTCTATTAAGTTGAAATTATTTAGCACTCTACCTATGGAAATACCTCAAGGTGTTTTATAATGATGATTAAAAGATGATTAGAGAATTTCTATGTGATTAAGGGAAATGTAAGCACATAATACTTTATATGTCCTTGCCTAACAAAGATTGTGGATTTGTTATTTCTAGTATATATCAAAGCAGGCATCATTTGTAATGAAGGTGGTAGCCTAGAGGCTTTGAATCAAGAACTATGAGTTGATGTGATTCGAATAAAGCTATTTTATTTTACAATTTACAAGGGAATTAAAAAGAGAAAAATAGTTTGAAGATTTTGCAATAAGATTTATTTGAGAAATTTTCAGCAAGGAAACAATGAAGATACTTAGCATTGTTAACCAAAGAAAAGGATTGTGTGTAGATTTTCTCCCACCACAGTTACTTTGTTACATGTAGTAAAGAAGAAAATAACAAATGCTGACTCACCTTACCTACATATCAATTTCTAATTATCCACCACAGAAATATCTACATTTCAATAAAGGAATGAGCAGTTGCCCTCACAACCCTGTCTGACCTGAATATACCTACTAAAAAGATCAGCCTGTGGTTATTTGTGAACGCAGTTATATGATGTCCTCGGTAACCAAAATATTTGTTAGAAAAAATACACTTAAATTTCTTTTTGTTTCTCATCCTTTTGGAGTTGGTAAGGCAGGACAATTGGGTTTAAGTGACTTGGCCAAGGTCACAAGTTGGTGTTAAGTGTCTGAGTCCAGATTTGAACTCAAGTCCTCCTGATTCCAGGGCTGGTGCTTTATTCACTGTGCCACCTAGCTGCCCCACTAAATTTATTTTAAAGTCATTTAAAGAATCCTTTCTCCAGTCTTCCAAAGACCTCTCCTTAGCAATGCTCTTCTATTCCCAATCAGGAGATTTCATTTATTTTTTTTAATGTTTTTTTCTTTACTAATTTGATTGTTTATTTTTCATTTACAAGATTCAGTTCCACAATTCCTTGGGTTTCAAATTTTCTCTCCCTCCTTCCCCGCCCCAGCCATGGCAACATACAATCAAGTATAGAATCTGCAAATACTTTCACATTAGACATTAGTCAGGTTATAAAGAACAATTGTATCAGATGGAGTGAAAAATGGTAAAGACAAAACAAAACCAAACAAGAAAAAGAAAAAGAGCAGGTAGTTTGCTTTGATCTGAATTCAAACTCAATTCTTTCTAGTTCTTTCTCTGGATGTAGACATCTCTCACCATCATGAGTCTTTTGGGGTTGACTCATAACCCTGCATTGCTGAGAAGAATCTAGTCTATCAAAGTTGGTCGTCACACATATGTTGTGTCTGTAATTGTGTACAAATTACTTCTGGTTCTGCTCTTCTCACTCAGCATCAGTTTGTATAAGCCTCTCCAGGTAAATATGAAGTCCATCTGTTCCTCGTTTCTTATAGCACAATAATATTCCATTACATTCATATACCACAACTTGTTCAGCCATTCCCCAATTGATGGGCACCCCCTTAATTTCCAATTCTTTTCCACCACAAAATGAGCTGCTATAAATATTTTTGTACATGTAGGTCTTCCTCCTACTTCTATGATCTCTTTGGTATACAACCATAGAAGTGGTATTACTGGGTCAAAGGGTAAGAAATTACTTATAACCCTTTGGGAATAGTTCCAGATTGATCTCCAGAATGGTTGAGTCAGTTCACAACTCCACCAGCAGTGCATTAGTGTTCCAATTTTTCCACATCCTTTTGTCATTTTCCTGTTTTTCATCTTAGCCAATCTGACTGGTGAGGTATGCAGAGTTGTTTTGATTTGCATTTCTCTAATCAATAGTGATTTAGAGCATTTCTTCATATGCTTATAGATATCTTTAATTTCTTCCTTTGAAAACTGCCTGTTCATATCCTTTGACCATTTATCAATTGGGGAATGAGTTGTATTCTTATTGATTTGACTCAATTCTCTATATATTTTAGAAATGAGTCCCTTATAAAAGACATAGGTTGTAAAAATTCTTTCCCAATTTCCCACCTCCCTCTTAATCTTGCTTATATTGGCTTTGTTTGTACAGAAGCTTTTCAATTTAATTTAATCAAAATTATCCATTTTTTATTTTACAATGCTCTCTAATTCTTGTTTGGTCATAAAGTTTTCCTCTGTCCACAAATCTGACAGTTAAACTATTCCTTGCTTTCCCAGATTGCTTACTGTATCAATCTTTAAACCTAGATCATGCACCCATTTAGACTTGATTTTGGTATATGATGTTAGATAATCGTCTATGCACAGTTTATGCCATAATATATTCCAGGTTTCCCAGCAGTTTTAGTCAAGGAGTTCTTATCCCCAAAACTGTGGTCTTTGGGTTTATCAAACAGTGGGTTGCTATAGTCATTGACAGCTGAGTCTCCTGTACCCAATTTGTTCCATTGATCCACTACTCTATTCCTTAGCCAGTACCAAGTAGTTTTCATGACTGCTGCTTTATAATACAGATTAAGATCTGGTATAGCTAGGGCACCTTCCCTAGCACTTCTTTTCATTAATTCCCTTGATATTCTGGAACTTTTGTTCTTCCAAATGAATTCTGTTACTATTTTTTCTAGCTCTATAAAGTATTTTTTTTTTTTGGTAAATTGATTAGTTTGGCACTAAATATGTAATTTGATCTAGGTAAAATTGCCATTTTTATTATATTAGCTTGACCCAGTCTAAGGGAAATGCAGATTTAAAGAACTTCCCTGCCCCTAGGTTAAGTGCACCTGGAGCACTTGTGGTGGGAAGCTGGTTTTTCAGGAACACCCACACCTTGATACTTTGTGATTGGGCAGTGGGTCAAGAAGGTTGTTAAATTCTCTGAGCCAGGAAAAGGCTCTATAAACCCTGTTGGGAGGCTTTGCTTTGGGGCTCACTTTGAGAAGTGTTGTGTGATTTGACTAGATAAGACTCTAGGCAGCCGTTGAGAGCCCCCTGGCTTTGAAAACCCAGATGCTGATGCTTCCCTCTCTGGTAACTGTGATTTGGTATTGATGTATGTAATGGTCAGACAGTTTGGAAGCCTGTCTGCTTGATGTGTCTGTTTCTCTGTTTCGAAACTTCTGTCTGTATACTCTGAAGTTCAGGGTGCTGACCTTTTTCCCCTGAACTAGATAAATGATATATGTTTGTTTGATTAAAGTAAGCTTGTTAACCTATTTTGAGTTGCTTTCCTTTTGAAAAGCAGATCTAAGAACCTGTGTTGGCAGCCACCCTGGGGATGTTGGGGTGCTACACCCAGCCATGAGCAGCTGCTGTTTTTCCAATTAGTTAGATCTGACTTTATTTGTGTGAAAAGTGTTTTGTAGTTGTGTTCATATAGGTCCTGGGGTTTTTTTGGCAGGTAGATTCCCAAATATTTTATAATGAATGCAATAACTTTAAATGGGATTTCTCTTTCTATCTCTTGCTGTTGAATTTCATTAGAAATATACAGGAATGCCGAGGATTTATGTGGGTTTATTTTATATCCTGCAACTTTGCCAAATTTACTTATTGTCTCAAGGAGGAGATTTCATTTCTTTCACAGACCAATAGTAACTAGACCCTTTGTCACATCATAGCTCTGGTATTAGTTGCTTGCATACACTTGAGAGTTCTAAGGATCCCTTAATTCCTTATAAAGGGAGGAAATAAAACACAATTATTTCTCACAGAGTTTAGGTATGATTATTCTGCAATTAAATGATTATACCTGGGATAAGGCTGAATGATCAAAGTTGCAATTTTTTTTTCAATTTATCACAGTGTATGGGTTACACATAAGGAAAACATTAATAAATCTCCTAGCCTATTTCATTCAAATAATTTTAACTGTAAAGAAATTATAATCTAGGAGTTGCATTATCATATTTCCTAATTATGTTTATCCTCTAGAATAAATGCTAAAGAGAAAATATAGATTAGGGGAATGGGAGTATAATTATACTAAAGAACACTGATAATTCATAATTTGGCTGGACTATACGTGCATAATCATATATTTAAATAATCTATTTCAATCTATTCAGGTAATACTGCACCCAGTTTGCATGACCTGAAAAATGCAAATGAAATTTTGCAAATTTGTCTAAAAGTCATGAAATGAGCAAGTAGCATCATTGTTCTGAACCCCTCCATAACTCCTCCCCCTGACTAATACATTTTAATTATAGACAAGCATTGTGCTGAATCATCATGTAAGCAATCAGTGACAGTCCTGCCAACTCAAGCACATTCTTTCTTTCTTTTTTTTTTTTAATTAAACAAATGCTTTATTAACTTCTGGTTTACATCATTCATTTCCACCAGGTTATGAGTTACATTTTTCCCCCATTTTTTCCCTACCCACCACCCCAGAATAGCAGTCCCACCAGATATCCCCTCATCCAATCTGCTCTCTCCCATATCTTCTCCCATACTCCCTTCGACTTTGCCATTAGGGCAAGGTGAATCTCTGAGCCCCACTGCCTGGACATCTTATGAAACATTTAATTTTAAAACTTCGATTTTCAGATCCATTCCCTTCCTCCCTTGTCACCCACTCCCTCTGAGAAGATAAGCAATTCAGTATGTGTTGTACATGTATATCTATGCATAACATTACCATAGTAGATATATTGTAAAAGACTGCTTATATTTCCTCCCCACCTGTCTCACCTCCCACCTGGTCCATTCCCTACTTTGATCCTGTCCTTCTTTGATAGTGGGTACTTCTAACCTCCCCTCTCCCCAGAATGCCCTCCCCTCCATCATCCCCTCTCTCTTCCCCTCTCTCATCCCCCTTTCCCCTACTCAGGAGAGTGAGTGAGGGTAAGATATTCCATTTAGTATGTATGTGATTCTCTCCTTGAGCCAACTTAAATGAGAATATGCTTTTGCCTTTTTGCCTTCCTGTTCTTCCCCTCCCCTGCGACTACTTCCCCTTGCCTCTTCTACATGAGATAGTTTGCCCTACCCTGTCTCTCTCCCTCTCCTCTTGCCACTTTCCTCTCTCACCTCTTGACTTCATCCCTTAAGAATCATCCCTTCCTTGGATGATGCTAGCTGGCACAGCGAGCAGAGAGCCAGCCCCGGAGCCAGAAGGACCCGAGCTCAGATCTGGCCCCAGACACCCAACACACAAACAAAAACCCAGCCTCGTGAACCTGGGCAAGTCACCCAACCGCAATTGCCCTCAAAAAAAAATAGTCATCCCTTCCCATAAAATTCAACCTGTGCCCTCTATCCATGTATACCTGTGAACATATGCCATGTACCCTTCTTCAATTATTTTCATAATGAGAAAGGTTTCATCAAACACAGTTATTGTTTTTCCATGTAGGAATGTAAATAGTCCAACTTTGATAAGTTCCTTTTGATTTCTTTTCCTTGATTACCTTCTCAAGCATCTCTTGCTTCTTGTGTCTGAATGTAAAATTTTCTATTCAACTCTGGTTTTTTCCTCAAGAATGCTTGAAAGTCCTCTATTCCACTGAATGACCATATTTTCCCCTGAAACAAAATACTCAGTTTTGCTGGGTAGGTGACCCTTGGGTTCATTCCAGCTCTTTTGCCCTCTGGAATATCATATTCCATGCCCTTCTATCCCTCAATGTAGAAGCTGCCAGGTCCTGTGCTATTCTGATTGTGTTTCCACAATATTGAAATTGTTTCTTCCTGGCTGCTTGGAGTATTTTCTCCTTGATCTGGGGATTTTGGAACCTGGCTATAATATTCCTGGGAGTTTTCTTTTTGGGATCTTTTTCAGGAGGTGATCTGTGGATTCTTTCAACCTCTATTTTGCCCTCTGGATCTAAAACATCAGGGCAATTTTTCCTTGAGAATTTCTTGAAGGGTGATTTCTAGGTTCTTTCTTGATCATGGCTTTCAGGTAGTCCAATAATTTTTAAATTGTCTCTCCTGGATCTATTCTCCAGGTCAGTGGTTTTTCCCATGAGATATTTCACATTGCCTTCTAATCTTTCGTTTGTTTGGATCTGCTTAACAGCATCTTGATTTCTTATAAAGTCACTAGCTTCCATTTGCTCCAGTCTAACTCTGAAGGAATGAATCTCCTCAATGAACTTTTGAGATTCTTTTTCCATCTGGCAAATTCGACTTTTTAAGGCATTCTTCTCCTCATTGCCTTTCTGAGCCTCTTTTGCCATTTGAGTTAGTCTATTTTTTAAGGCGTTATTTTCCTCAGTCAGGCTGTTGACTGTCATTTCATACTTTTCTTGCATCTTTTTCCTTTCTCTTCCCAAATTTTCCCCCACTTCTCTTATCTGCTTCTTAAGGTCCTCTATGGCCTGTAGCCAGCTTGTATTTTCATTTGGGGCTTTTGGTGCAAGAGTTCTGACCTCACAGTCCTCCTCCATGCTTTGAGCCTCTTTGCTCCTAAAATAGGAGTCCAATGTTGAACTTTTCTGTTTATTTTGTTTCATTTGCCTAGGCATATTGCCACTTAATTACTTGATTTTTGGGCTTGTTGCCACAGTAGGACTCTGCCACCAGACAGGGAAGCTTCTGCCCAAACGTGGGGTCTTCACAACTTCCGCCAGTTGGGTGGCCTCTGTGAAGCCTCCACCCACTCTGGCAAGTTGGATACCCACCCCAAACTTCCCCCCCAGACCACAATCCAGATCCAGGCAGTTTAAAGCAAAAGCGATTAACCCCGAGACTGATTGCTGGATCTTCCTACAGTTTGCAGACCAGGAGCTAGAGCCACTACTGACGCTGCAAAATGGCTTCTGTGCAGCTGTATCTTCAGCAGCTTTTTGCCCCCAGGGGAGGAAGCCACGTGTTCCCCAAATACTGGTCCCAAAGTCCATAGGGCACTAACCTCTCACTTTGTCCTAGGCATATCTATGCTGATAATTCTGGAATCGCCACAATTGCTGGTGTTCTGGGGTTCCACCACCCGGCTGAAGGCCCGGCCGCCTTGGGGCTAAAACCGCAGACCTGGGCTTGGCTCTGTGCGCTGTGCTGTCGGTTCCCAGCGTGCTGTGCTGCCTGCTCTCAGAGTGCTGCGCTAGCCGCTCCCCAAAGGGCTGCTGGGCTGTCCTCAGCAGGAGGTTAGCTTCTCTGTGCCGTTCTATGGGTGCTGTGGCTCTAGAAGTTGTTTGGAGCTCCTTTTCACGTTGTTTGAAATTTGTGTGGGGCAGAGCACATTGGAAATGCTGTTTCTACTCCGCCATCTTGGCTCCGCCTCCACATTCTTTCTTACTGTGATTTCCCAACTGTTCATTCAGGCAGATGGACTAGAAGCAAGTCAATCCCTTGACAATGCATGTCCTAGTGATTTGTACCAAAGCCAGCTATTGTCCCATTAATAGATCCAGGATCAAAAAGGAGAAAAGAGAAGCCTCAAAGCAGGTATAGGAGAGGCCATTTATTGTTTACAGGACTTATAATCTAGTTTGTTTTTTGCACATTTAGAAATTACACAAGCCATTGCTGTTTAATAGACACACTCCTTTTGAAAATGGAAATTGAAGGGGTGGAGCCAAGATAATAGAGAGCTCTCCCTAAAACCCTTCCAAAGACATTGAGTGCCTTCATACAAATTCTGAATTGGCAGAACACACAAAAAGGATGGAATGAAACAATTTTCCCAAGATAACTTGGAAATATGTCAGAAAAATTATGTTGCACTGATGTGAGTGTGGGTTATAGTCCAGTACACGATAAACCATTGCAGACCCAGTCTCAACAAACTAGGTGCAGGCTATGTGGGTGACTGAGTCAGTAGCAGCAGTTGCTTCTAGAGTTCTCAAGGGATCTTGTTGATGGCACTAGGGTCAGGATTCTGTTGCTTTGCTGATATTCAGATACAGGTCAAAATCTTAGGTAGCAGTCCTAAGGCAAAGAGGAGGAGTAGTACACCAGAAATTTTGGCCAGAAAGGAGGGGGCACCCTCATTACAATTCCAGTGAAGAAAAGAATGCTTGTGGTCACTCATAGACCAGAGCACAGAGCAGGAGAGCAGTAAACAGAATCTCCTTAAATCATACCACCTTGGAAGAATGAAAAAAAAATACAGGCCCCTAATAGTGTCTTTGAAAATAGCTGCACAAAACTCCTGAAACTTGAAACAGTGTGCCCTCAACCCTGGAAGCAGAGCCCCACTTTGGCAAAGTGCTAAATGTCAAAAAATATGTGGGAGAAATGAGCAAACAGCAGAAAAAACAATTCTGACTATAGGAAGTTATTATGAAGACAAGAAAGATCAAAAACCACACTCAGGAGAAGACAACAAAGTCAAACTTCTAAAGCATCAAAGATAAATGTGAATTTAATTAATTCACCTCTGGTCATGAAAGAAGTCAAAAATTATTTTAGAAGTCAAGAGAGGTAGAGGAAAAATTAAGAAGAGAAATGAGAGTGATGCAAGCAAGTCATGGCTAAAAAAGAATCAACAGCTTGGCAAAGGAGATACCAAAAATACTGAAGTAAATAACACCTTATAAACAGAATAGGCCAAATTGATACAGGGGTACAAAAATCTAATGAGCAGAAGAATGCCTTGAAGCACAAAAATTCACTGATGAAAAAAAACTAATTATAAAATAGAATTGACCAAATGGAAAAGGATGTCCAAAGGCTAACTAAAGAAAATAAGTCGATAAAAATTAAAATTGAGCAAGAGGGCACTGATGATTCCATGAGACATTGAGAAACCATAAGACAAGACAAAAAGAATGAAAAAAAGAAGACAATGTAAAAATATCTCATTGTAAACACAACTGACCTAGAAAATAGAACAAGGAGATATAATTTAAAAAATATTGGAATTCCTAAAAGCCATGATGAAAAAAAAAGAGCCTTGACATCATCTTTCAAATAATTATCAAGGAAAACTGCAATGATAATCCAGAACCACAGAGTAAAATAGAAATGGAAAGAATCCACCCATCACCTCCTGAAAGAGATCCCAAAAGGAAAACTCCCAGAAATATGGTAGTCAAATTTATAGCTCCCAGGTCAAGGAGAAAATACTATATGCAGCCAGAAAGAAACGATTCAATTATCATGGAGCTAGTCAGGATAATGCAAGATGAAGTGTGAATATAGATAGAGTCTGAATACAGATCAAAACAAACATCTTTTTGCTTTATATTTCTTGTTTTTTTTTAAATTTTGGTCTTTTAATCCTTTTAAACATGACTAATATGGAAATGTTTTGCTTGACTACACATGTATAATCTATAGCAAATTGCTTGTCTTCTCAATGAAGGGGTGTAACAGCAAGCACCCAGATATACCTAGGGTGGCTGCCAACACAGATTCTTCTTAGATCTGCTTTTCTAAAGGAAAGCAACTCAAAATGGGTTAACAATCTTGCTTTAATCAATAAAACATTTCATTTACCTAGTTTAGGGGAAAAACTCAGCACCCCAAACTTCAGAGTATACAGACAGAAGTTACAGACAAACATTTCAAGCAGACAGGCCTCCAACTGTCTGACCATTACATCCATACCTAGTCACAGTTACCAAAGAGGGAAGCACCAACATCTGGGTTTTCAAAGCCAGGGGGCTCTCAATGGCTGCCCAGAGTCTCGTCTGGTCAAATCACACAACATTTTTCAACGTGAGCCCCAAAGCAAAGCCTCCCAACAGGGTTTATAGAGCCTTCTCCTTGCTCAGAGAATGTCACTACTCTCTTAACCCACTGCCCAATCACAAAGTATCTCCTGAAAAACAAGCCTCCCACCACAGGCTCCAGGGGCACTTTAGTCTATCAAAGGACCTAGGGGCAGGAAGGATCTTACAAATTACAATCTTAGAAAGATGGCAGCAACATAAATTTACATTCCCACTACAGGGGGCTGGGGAAAGAGGGAGATAATTTGGGATTTGGTTTTAAAAATTAATATTGAAAATTTTTTTACATGTAACTGGAGAAAATAAACTACTAAATTTAAAATAAATAGGCCACAAAAAAGGAAAGTTGAGTTAGCACTACTTTTCTTCATTTTTTTCCCATCCTACATAATTACAATAAAAAAGCATGTCATATGATCTTTTTGTTTTCTTAAATTTCCTTTCTATTTTTCATGCCCCAAAATTCTCTTAAGTGTGGTAATTAGATGATCAACACAATTCTGGAGGTCAGAATTGAAAAAAAAGTTGATCTATTTTTTTTACCTCCCTTGAATAGAAAATAACAATTAACATAGTTTTTGACACATTGCTATTTAGTTGTTTCCATTGTGTCTGACTTCATGAACCCTTTTTGCCTTTTTCTTGGCAGAGACACTAAAATAGTTTGCCATTTCCTTCTCCAGCTCATTTTTCAGATGAGGAAACTGAGACAAATGGGGTTAAGTGACTTGGCCAGGGTCATATAGCTGGTAAGTGTCTGAGACCAGATTTGAACTCAAGTCTTCCTCTATCCACTGTGCATGTCCTGACAAATAAAAGTTGCTCAATAAATTCTAGTTACCCCCTGCCATACACAAATTATGATCAAATAAGATTTGTGATAGAAAACAAGTGAAAAGTTTGTTTAATCATACTTGAACTCTCGATATTAACTGAGACTTAAACCAAGGAGATACATGCATGTCAAAAGTGAACATAAGTATCATGAAGCATGCTTTATGTAGATTCCAAGTGGACAATATTCCTTATAGGTGATGAGTTTTGACATGTGTTGTATCTCTCTCTCTCTCTCTCTCTCCAGGAAATCTCCAAAATAAAGTTTAGTTATACCTTGTGTTTAGATTTCTACAAATGTAGATGAACTCCTTGATAGACACTCAATGTGATAAACATTCACTGACTTTGTGTCTGTGGGAAGGCCTTTTTCCCCCACAGTAAAGTTATGAACAAGCAGCTTTCCAGAGGACTGCTGCTG
The DNA here is from genome assembly GCA_011680675.1 of Gymnobelideus leadbeateri. NCBI lineage: Eukaryota > Metazoa > Chordata > Mammalia > Diprotodontia > Petauridae > Gymnobelideus > Gymnobelideus leadbeateri. The sequence goes on from WOXC01009400.1 coordinate 42,101, forward strand.
TGAACAGCTTTCAAGGTTCTGATTACATAGTATAGTGAGCTCTCTATTTATTCAATAACAAACCAGAGTAAAACATTCGCAGGAAATCAAAATACAGCATTCAGAATGTCACAACTTTTCACACAAAATCAAAATGTAACATTCACCATGTCACAACTAAACAACTTATCACTAAAATCGCCACATAGTTTTCACCAAAGTGGTCACATAGCTTTTAGAAAGGCTAAGTAGGGGGGGCAGAGCCAAGATGGCAGAGTAGGAACAGCGTGTCCAAGGCACTCTCCCCCCAGATTTCCTCCAAACTATGTAAAAGGGGACTCTGAACAACTTCTGGAGCCCCAACAACCACAGAATGACACAGAAAAGATAACCTCCCACTGAGGACAGCCCAGCAGCCCTGCAGGAAGGACCAGCGCAGCACTCTGGGAGCCGTCAGCATCTGTGTGAGTTGCGGTTTTAGCCCCAGGGTGGCCGGGCCACAGCGGGCTTGAGGGACCCCAGAACACCAGCATCTGTAGTGATTCCAGAATTATCAACACAGATATGCCGAGGACAAAGTGAGAGGTTAGTGCCCTATGGATTTTGGGACCAGAATTTGGGGAACCCATTGGCTTCCTACCCTGGGGGCTAGAAGTCACTGAGAAGACACACCATTTTGTAGTTTTCAGTGGCAGCTCCAGCTCTTGGCCTGCGAAGTGTAGGGAGATCCAGCAGTCAGTCTTGAGGGTTAATTGCTCTTGCTTTAACCTCCCTGGATCTGGATTGTGATCTGGGGGGGAGGTCTGGGGTGGGCATCCAGTTTGCCAGAAAGCTGTGAAGACCCTAACGTTCGGGACGAAAGCTCCGCTGTCTGGTGGCGGAGTCCTGTTGTGGTAACAAGCCCAAAGGTCAAGTAATTAAATGGCAACATGTCAAGGCAAAGGAAACAAAATAAACAGAAAAATGAAACATTAGACTCCTATTTTGGGGGCAAAGAGGATCGAAGCAGGGAACAGGAGGAGGACTGTGAGGTCAGAAATCCTTCTCCAAAAGCCCCAAAGGAAAATGTGAGTGGGTTACAGGCCATAGAGGACCTTAAGAGGGACTTTAAAAATCAAATAAGAGAAGTGGAGGAAAAATTGGGAAGAGAAATGAGAAGGATGCTTGAGAAGGTAATCAGGGAAAAGAAATCAAAAGGAACTTATCAAAGTTGACCTATTTACATTCCTACATGGAAAAACAATAACTGTGACTGAATTACTTATCTTCCCAGAGAGAATGTGTGGCAAGGGAGGAAGGGAATGGTTCTGAAATTCGAGGTCTTAAAATTAAATGTTTCAAATTAAATGTTTCAAGTATATATAAATATTATTATCAATACTCATTTGAATGTAATTGGGAGATAAGATTGCAGGCATTGGGGTACAGAGATTCACTAATGGAAAAGTCCAAGGGGGTATGGGAGGAGATATGGAAGAGACCAGATTGGAGGAAGGGATATCTTGTGGGACTGCTATTCTGGGATGTTGGGTAGGGGAAAAACAGGGAAAAAATGTAACTCAAAATCTGGCAGAAATGAATGATGTAAACCAGAAGTTAATAAAGCATTTGTTTAATTAAAAAAATAAATAAGAAGAGCAAAAAAAAGAAAGGCTAAGTAGTTCCTTGATAGAATAGAAAAAATCATCCAGCAAGGAGTTTAGGGGAAAAGTGTCAAAGGGAAAGGGACATTCAAAATTTTTGTTACTAGCTCACTAATGACTTTTAATTAAGATGGCAATTTGAAAGGTTATAGAGAATAGTTTTCCAATAGAAATTCCAACAAATATAAGAAAAGGGCTCTAGCCCAGAAAGACTATGAAAGAAAAATATGAGAGATGATTTTGATGATGATGATCATGATGAGGATGAGGATGATGAGAATGAGGATGGGGAGGGAAGGTTGTCTGCAATCAATGCTACTCTGATAAGTCTCAGAACTAGAGACTCTAATTACTCCCAGAATGACAATCAAAAACTAGTGGAAACCGGCAGAGATTACATTAGGGAACCAAGTGGGGACTCTGGTAACCCAGTAGGAAGCTAGTAGAGTCAATAAGAGATGTGGAACCAGTGTGAGTTCTTCTAAATGGATGTAAAACCAAACATCACTTTAAACAGGGATGTCATAAGCTAGTGATACTCCGATAATCAGGTGTACATAATGGGCCCCCTGGAACAGGAGAAGCACAAGTTAAACCCAAATATAGTAACCATGCTAGGTAGCACTGTTGCAAGCAATGAAGCCATAATGCAGATCTGGTGCATGTTTTGTCCCCAAATTAATTGCTATGTGGTGCTCTTTGGGAAAGCGGGATATAAAATTAGTTGAAAGATTTTGGTTCAGATCTTATGAGACCACTGTGAAACCCCTTACTGACTGCTTGCTGACATTCTTACCAGGGATATTTTTTAGTTTTTGTCCTCTGGATTCCTTTTCATTCACTTTGAAAACTACTTCTACTTGAAGGTATTAGAATGTATTCCTAGTAAAAACAAAATAAAACAACAACAACAAAAAACAGTGACTATTTTTAACCCCCCAGGCTCTGAGTGATCTCTTATACCAAACAAAGGACAGTTACATCAACAAGGTACATAAAATATTTTGGTTCTGGCTTGTAAGGACAAAAGTGGGAGAAAGAACCAGCATATACAAATCACTGTGCAGGAAGATAGGGCATAGCTGTGCACTGCTCAGAACAGCAGGAGAGAGGGTCAACAATCTCAGTACCTGGCTACCAGTGCTCAGAAATCTGTGCAGGAGGCCAGAAACTATTGATCAGCAACATCCCATGAGGGTTGGCAGGACCACAGCAAGAGAATGAAACACTATTTGAATGAAGATCCTACAGAAAGAAGGGGAAAAATGTGAACCAAGACTTGAACCTACAGTGACCCATCAGGAAAAAGAGAAGTCAGAGACTGAAGCAGAAGGTAAGGATTTTGAACCAACTAATTTATCCTGATCCACAGTGGCAGTAGCATAGAGACTTCATAGGGAATAAGAAAAAATAAGGCCTACTTTAACCCATCCAAAAGTGTAGACCAGGACTAGCCTGGAAACAAAATTCCAATCCAAGACATGAGACTGATAACAGAAGATATTAAATACTATAAAGAAATGCTGTGGAATGAGAGATAAATCAAGAGATAGACCTAGAAGGAAAGAGTATGATGATAACAAATATAATCAGAGCATTCAGAGCATCAGAGGAGTAAAAAATGTACTGGCCACCAGAATTATAAGAGTAATTATAACAAATAAAGCAAAATTAAAAAAAAAATAAATGAGACTTTGGAAGGAACAGAACTGAAAATGTAATAAATAGTTTAGAACAGATGGTGGGATTCTTACCTAAGTCATGAATATCCTGAAAAATAGAATGGAAAAATCAGATTTCATTGACTCCAAGAAACAATGATAAATATTAGAATAAAGTTAAAAGACTAAAATCTGGGAAATAGAGAATTTGCTTTTTAAAAATATTTCCAATGCTTAATAAAATATTTGTTGACTGACAATCTGAACAACTAGATTCTTTGAAAACATGACAAATCAGGAGCCAAAAGAAATCTAGAAAGGAAAGATAAATTTTAGCCATTAGAAGGGACTAAATACTTGTTGCAGTTTTGACACTCCAAAAAAAAGTAAAGACAATCATCTCTTCAAAATACTGATGTTTTGGGTGGCTAGGTGGAGAAGCACTGGCCCAGGAATCAGGAGGACCTGAGTTCAAATCCAGCCTCGGACACTTAATACAAAAACAAGCCCTGTGACCTTGGGCAAGTTACTTAACCCCAACTGCTCTCCAAAAAGCAAAAAAAAAAAAAATACTGATTTTTTTCTTGCATTCCATAGATAATTGAATATGACAAATACAGAGCTCATATATTACTTTGTATTATTTTGTTGTTCTAAGAAAGAGTGGAGAAAAGGAAACAGGAAAGAAATAAGGGAAGGAGAAAAATGCATTATTTTGCATAAGTGGAGTACAGGAGAAGTGATAACAAACATCAAAAAAGAGTGTGGTGAAGACTAGGATTTCATGTCTTTATTCTTATATAAAGAAGAAGGGTTTGAAATTAATTAGATCAAGCCTCTGTTAAAAAACAAAAGATATGAACCCCTGTTACTGACTTAGGAAATACTTAAATCAAGTGCATAGACAATCCTATTTCTGTCCTTGTACTTAGGTGAGTTGACAAGAATAGTCAACCCAATACAGTTATCATAAGGATAAAATGAAATAATGACCTCAAAACATTTTCAAGCATAGCATCAAGGCAAACTATTATTTAAAATGTTCTATGTTGATGAAATGTCAAATAATTTAAACATTTTACTTTCCATTTTTATTTTTTAATATAATATGCATGGATAAACATATTTCCTCAGAGATCATGTTCTCATCACTAAAGATTAAAGCATGAGACACTTGTAATAAACATTTTTAATGATTCATATTTGTTTTATATCTTCAGCAAACATTTTTATTTTCATTCTTTTTAATTTATTTTAACAATTTTATAATCTGAGTTTCATTAAGGAATCAATTTTAAAAGACTATCACAAAACTATAATCATTTTAATTTTGTAACAGTTTTATGTGATTAATATTGTTAGTTGAATTTATTTTTTCTACATAGATAAAAAGGGCACATTTCATGGACTTAAGAAATCAAAATAATTATCATATTTCTGACTTGCATTCTATTGTCTTCTAAAATTTGCATTGCTCCTTTTTTCTTTCCTGTTTTACATATTTTCTGTTATTCATAAACATTCTCATTTCTCATATAAATACAATGAAAAGCATATGAGTTCTAACACCGTATGTCCATCAATTTCCATGCTAGATTAGAGCTCAATCAGAGGTGGCACAAAGAATAGAGTGATAGGCATGGAGTCAGGAAGACTTGCGCTCATGTCCCCCTCATACTAGCTATGTGATCCTGGGCAAATCATTTCATTTTTTGGCCTCAGTTTTTTTTTTATCTATTAAATGTGAATAGCACTAGCATTTATTTCTCAGGGATATTGTGAGTATAAAATGAGATAACAATTGCAAAGCACTTTGCACAGTCTCTGACACATAGTAGGTGCTATATGCATGTTAGTTGCATGATCATCATCATTAAGATGCAGCAGCAGCAATAGCAGTAGTTGTAGTAGTAGTAGTAGTAGCAGCAGCAGCAGTAGTCTTATTCAATAGGTTTAATATCGGGGTATCTTAGTATTGGAGCACTTAGGTGGCATAGTGGATAAAGTACTGGATTGGGAAAGAATAAGAAACTTCTTCATAAGTTCAAATCTAACCTCAGACACTTACTGGCTATATGATACTGGACAAGTCACTCAACCTTGATTGCCTCACTTTCCTCCTCTGTAAAATGAACTCTAAATGGAAAAATTACCACAATATCTTTGCCAAGAAAACTTTGAATGTAGGTAAGAAGAATCAGGCAGTACTAAAAGACTGAACAACAACAACAACATCTGAATATTTGATTTTTCCATCAAGATCCTGACTAATGCTTTTGATGAATATCTGAAGTGGTCACAGGCATTTGAATTAATACTATGTGAGGTTCTAATTAAATAAAATATGGTAAATGGTTCCAGCCCCAATGGAGATATACAATGAAAATTCAAATACTGTGACCCCTTCAGGAGATTCATCATACACAGTGATTAGGACCTACCTATAACCAACTTTGTATGATCTAGAAAAAAATTCACCCAATGTATTGGAAGTGTGCTCACTTTAGAAGCAAAATAATTAAGTTAGTCTAGGGAGGAAGTGTACCATAAAAGCATTACTGGAGAAGAGGGTTTGAGTCTTGGTTTGGTCAGTGACTTTTTCTGTGACCCCAAACACAGCATTCATTTCTCTTGGTCTTCAGTTTTCTCTTCTTTATAACCAGAGTATTAGGCCAATTGATCTTTAGAACTCCTTCCAAAACCTACTATTTGTATGATGCTATGCTTTTCCTTGACTGCCAGTATTCTTTTTTTTAAACACATGCTTTATTAACTCTTGTTTTACATCATTCATTTCCGCCAGATTTTGAATTACAATTTCGTTCCCTGTTTTTCCCCTACCCACCCTCCCAGACTAGCAATTCCACAGAATATCGCTTCCTCCACCCTGTTCTCTCCCATATCTTCTCCCTTACCCCCTTTGACTTTTCCATTAGAGCAAGGTGAATCTCTGTACCCCAATGCCTGCACATCTTATCTCCCAATTACATGAAAAAGAGTATTAGTAATAGTATTTACATATATTTGAAACATTTAATTTTAAGACCTCGAATTTCAGATCCATTCCCTTCCTCCCTTGTCACCCATTCCCTCTGGGAAGATAAGTAATTCAATATGTGTTGTACATGTATAGCTATGCAAAATATTACCATAGTAGAAATATTGGACAAGGCTGCTTATAATTCCCTCCCACTCACCCCACCCCCTACCTGGTTCATTTCCTACTTGATCCTGTCCCTCTTCTATAGTGGGTACTTCCAACCTCCCCTCCCCCCAAGAATGCCCTCCCATCCATCCTCCCTCCTCTCTTCCCCCTTCCCCCTATTCTGCTGCAGGTTGAGATATCCCATTTAGTATGTATGTCATTCTCTCCCTGAACCAAATTCAATGAGAATGTGGTTTTGCCTTTTTGCCTTCCTATTTTTCCCCTCCTCTACAGCCATTTCCCCTTGCTTCTTCTACATGAGATAGTTTATCCTACCCTTTCTCTCCCCATCTCCTCTTGCCACTTTCCTCTCTCACCTCATAATTTCACCCCTTAGGTATCATCCCTTCCCAACAAATTCAACCTAAGCCCTCTCTCCATGTATAACTGTAAACATATATACACACATTCACATATGTATTCATGTGACCATATATCCTTCTTCCATTATTTTCATACTGAGAAAAGTTTCATCAGTCACAGTTATTGTTTTTCCATGTAGAAATGTAAATAGGTTAACTTTGATAAGTTCCTTTTGATTTCTTTTCCCTGATTACCTTCTCAAGCATATCTTGCTTCTTGTGTCTGGATGTCAAATTTTCTATTCAACTCTGGTTTTTTTCCTCAAGAATGCTTGAAAGTCCTCTACTCCACTGAATGACCATACTTTCCCCTGGAACAAAATACTCAGTTTTGCTGGGTAGGTGACCCTTGGGTTCAGGCCCAGCTCTTTTGCCCCCTGGAATATCATATCCCATGCCCTTCGATCCCTCAGTGTAGAAGGTGCCAGGTCCTGTGCTATTCTGATTGTGTTTCCACAATATTGAAATTGTTTCTTCCTGGCTGTTTGTAGTATTTTCTCCTTGATCTGGGGATTCTGGAACCTGACTATAATATTCCTGGGAGTTTTCTTTTTGGGATCTTTTTCAGGAGGTGATTGGTGGATTCTTTCAACCTCTATTTTGCCCTCTGGGTCTAAAACATCAGGGAAATTTTCCTTAAGAATTTCTTGAAGGGTGATTTCTAGGTTCTTTCTTTGATCATGGCTTTTGGGTAGTTCAATAATTTTTAAATTATCTCTCCTGGATCTATTTTCCAGGTCAGTGGTTTTTCCCATGAGATATTTCACATTGCCTTCTATTCTTGATTTCTCATAAAGTCCCTAGCTTCCATTTGCTCCAGTCTAACTCTGAAGGAATAAGTCTTCTCAGTGAGCTTTTGAGATTCTTTTTCCATCTGGCAAATTCGGCTATTCAAGGCATTCTTCTCCTCATTGCTCTTTTGGGCCTCCTTTGCCATTTGAGTTAGTCTATTTTTTAAGGTGTTGTTTTCTTCAGTCAGGCTGTTAACCCTCATTTCATTCTTTTCCTGCATCCTTCTCATTTCTCTTCCCAATTTTTCCTCTACTTCTCTCATTTGATTTTTAAAGTACCTCTTAAGGTCCTTTATGGCCTGTAACCCGCTCATATTTTCCTTTGGGGCTTTTGGAGCAGGATTTCTGACCTCACAGTCCTCCTCCTTTTCCCTGTTTCAATCCTCTTTGCCCCCAAAATAGGAGTCTAATGTTTCATTTTTCTGTTTATTTTGTTTCCTTTGCCTTGGCATGTTGCCACTTAATTACTTGACTTTTGGGCTTGTTGCCACAGTAGAACTGTGCCACCTGACAGGGGAGCTTCATCCGGAACGTGTTGGGGGACAACTTCCATTTCTGGTAAGCTGGAAACCCACCCCACGACACCCCCCCCCAGACCACAATCCAGATCCAGGGAGGTTAAAGCAAGAGTGATTACCCCTCCCCCCACCTGAGACTGATCGCTGGATCTCCCTACAGTTCACAGGCCAGGAGCTGGAGCCGCCACTGAAAACTGCAAAATGGCGTGTCTCCTCAGCAGCTTCTAGCCCCCAGGTGAGGAAGCCGACAGTTCCCCAAATACTGGTCCCAGTGTCCATAGGACACTAACCTCTCACTTTGTCTTAGGCATGTCTGTGTTGATCATTCTGGAATCGCCACAGCTGCTGGTGTTCTGGGGTCCCTCCAGCCAGCTGCTGGCCCGGATGCCCTGGGGCTAAAACCGCGACTCATAAGGACCTGGGCTCAGCGCCCTTGTGCTGCCGGCTCCCAGAGCACTGCGCTGGCCCTTCCTGCAGGGCTGCTGGGCTGTCCTCAGTGGGAGGTTAGCTTCTCTATGTCGTTCTTTGGGTGCTGGGGCTCCAGAAGTTGTTCAGAGTTCCCTTTTACATAGCTTGGAGGTAATCTGGAAGGAGAGAGCCTTGGACATGCTGTTTCTACTCCGCCATGTTGGCTCCGCCCCCGACTGTCAGTATTCTTAAGTCACATTATATTTTTCATTTTGGATTCCTTAGTAAATTTCTTAGAGGCTAGAACATATATGTTTTTTAGTTTTTGTATCCAGATTAACAAAATAGTGTCAGCAATACTTTATATATGATTCCATGCTTGTTGAATTGAATTAGTTATAATTGAATCCATAACAAACATAAATTAAGCACTTAACCATGAAGGGCAAAAAATATTTCTTGACCTCAAGGAGTATACATTCTCATGAAGTTCTGTGACTTATTGTGTGGCAGTTCAATCTAATCTCCTCTCTTAAACTAATCCTTTGCATCATTGTCAAGATAATCTATTTAAATTAATAGATTTGACCATAATATTTTACTCAAAAACGTTTTTGCTTTCCTTAGCTTTAGAATAATCTACATACTGTTTTTTCAGAGACTTAAGACCCCAGACACAATTTTTCTTGTGGTCTTATCCTCTTCCCTTGTATATTTGTATAGGATGCTATACATTTATGCTATACATTACTATACATACATATTCCATTTCATGATAGTAGAACAGCATTTCCTGATTTCTATATGCTGAGATCTTCCTTTACCCTAATCAGAAGTCAATTCTTTCATGAAATTTACTTTGCCAGAAATGTTGTCCCTTACATTTTCCTAGATCTCTGTTATGTGGGTTTCTCCTTTGATTATATCACATACTACTGTAAATGAAGTATATTTTTGTATAAGAATATCTTCATATTCTCCTATCAGTTCCTTGAAAGTTCAGGACTTGCTTTGTTTCTTCATATATTTTCTGTTTAAAACAATACTTTGGATATACCAAGTATTTAATGAAAATGCAAGATACATAATGTGTCATTTCAAATGTAGAGATATGGTTTATTGTTTTTCTCTTTATTTTTGTCTTCTCAGCTCAGTTCATTCCTGTAATATTGGTTGACTATCTAGCAATAAGCAAGGTTGCTATATGTACAAGTCAAAAGCAATAGGGTATGTTCATTTCCCCTTAGGAAGTACAACCTTAGTTGAAGACAGAATGTTAACGTGTCAAAAAAGAAATATGTAAAAATGATACAAAGTCTAAAATCTAATGGGGGATTTTGTAATGGTTAAAAAAAAACAGAAAAGAAGAATAATGGAAAAGACTAAAGAAGGGAAAACTCCTGAAATAATAGAACTCAATAAGCCTTGTGGATAAATACCAAAACATCATTCATTAAGGAAAATATTCCCTATTTTATAGCAATTTTGGGGAAAATCAGAAAATAGTATGGCAGAAATTAGCATAGAACAATATCTTATACAACATTCCACAATAAATTCAAAATAGCTATATAAATATGAATGTGAAAGATTGTACATTGAACAAATAGGAAGAAAAGTCTATCATATATCTTTCACAACTATAGATAGGATAGGAATTGTTAACAAGAAAAGAGATAGAAGTAATTACAAAAGATAAAGTAGATTATTGTGATCACATTCAATTTATATGTTTTTACCCAAACAAAATTAATGTGTGTAGAATAAAGTGAAAAGAAATTGAGTTGGAAAAAGTACCTTTCTATTAAATTTCTCAAAGTTTTGATATCTAAGATATATAGAGAAATAGCCAAAAAGTATAAGAATAAAAGCAATTTTCCAATGGATGATGATGATGATGATGATAATGATAATAGTATTTATTTAGTGATTTAATATGTGAAAAGTAATTTACAAAAATTTTATTTTATCCCCCTAATAAGTCAGGGAGGTAGGTACTATTATTATAGTCATTATATAGGTAAAGAAATTTGAATGTGTTTCCCAAGGTCACACACCTAGTAAGTATCTGAGGCCAGATTTAAATTTAAGTTTTTTTCTAGCTCCAAGTGATGTGCTCTATCCACTGCCAACACAGCTACCTCTATAAGTCATCGAAACATATAAACTGTTATAAAAAATAATTGAATATTATTGACAACCAAATTTAAGACTACTATAATTAGCAAATAGAGCACTGGTCCTGGAGCCAGGAAGACTTGAGTTCAAATCTGGCCTCAGACATTTTACATTTACTCTCCGTGTGACCTTGGGCAAGTCACTTAACCCCCAACTGCCCTACCCTCCCCCCTCCAAAAAAAGACTACTACAATTAATTGACTAATAATATGAGAAATGGAAATTAAGATAATCCTAAAGTTTTGCTTCATCCATAGGAAAGAAGCAAATATGATAAAAGTTGGAAATAGTCTATATTAAGGAAGCTGGGAAGGACAGGCACACTATTGCACTCTTGGTAGTTCTCTTAATATAAATATTTTTGAAAGTAATTTCAATTATGCAAATAATGGAACTAAAATATCCAGTCTTTTTGTAGTGCACATATCTCAAGGGAAGATGTTGCCCAAAGAAAGAAAGCCTCCATATATAATAAAATATTTATAGCAGCATGTCTTTATGGTAACAAATAACTAGAAACAAAGTAAAGGCCCATCAGCTGGGAAATGACTAACTAATGGTGGTACATGAATATTATATATGGAACAATGAATATGATGAATATGGAAATATAATAATTTATGTGAAACTATGAAAGTGAAGTAGGCATACACAAGGAAAATAATTTAAAATAGAAGCAATAATACAACTGAAAATAAATGTTGTAAAATGAAGGAAAAATAGTCTCTTATATAAATAGAAGAAATCAGAGAAGATGTCGCCTCCCAATAGGTTGATGTTCTTTGTGTTTGTGGTGGGGGCACAGGTAGAGAACACTGCATGTATTTTCAGATATTTTACATATGTTGTTCAGTTTTGCTTATTTTTTTCTTTTTCTCAAAAGAGTCTTCAATACAAAGGATGGCTCTCTGGGAGATGAGATGGGGGAGATTAAAAAGGAAAATTTAGGCTACATAAAAGCAAAAGGTCATATTTCAAAAATTAAAAAGTCAACTAGAGATTTGAAAAATATCTGGCAAATGTGACCAAATATAAACATTCAAAGATAATTTGGGTTTACTTACCCGTTTCTGACTGTGCAGATAAGGCCATGCAGTACCCCCATTTAAAACCTTTGTTATGCTTTATTTGTTTTAAAGATTTTGTTCTCTTACAGATAACAGGCTTTTTAAGAAATCCATTCTAAAGAAATTTCTTACTGCAGTGTTTTATACTTAGGCAGTATATGAAATCATACCCTTTAAATATAAAATTACAGTTAACCTAGCAGCTATCACTGTACATTTTCTTGTGAGAATCTTCTCCATATCCTTTAAGAGATAGAGTGGAAAATTTCTGTCTTCTGACTCTATATGTAGTTCTTTTTCTATAACTACATATAATAGTATTTTGTTACATTTTTTATGTTTCCAATATGAGGAGAGAGGAAGAGAATGTAATGGATTCCATAAGGAACAGCAGACCTGCCAGGAGATGTTAAGGCTAGAAAAGTAATTAAGGCTGTGACTTTGATCAGCTCTAACAGCCTAAACAAGGGCATAAATGACTTCTATCTTTTACTCAGTGAGACAAAGCAGCTGGAAAAAGATAGATCAGAAGGGCTTTGATATTACTAGGCTGAAGTCCTGAAGCTAAGAGCCTGAAACCATAGAAAAGTCCAGGAGAGGACTGAAATCCAAGATAAGAATTCAGGTTGAGATAAAAAGTAAATAAACACTATGAAAACTATTGCATTCAATTAAGCTGTAAATGATTGCAGTTAAAGATTAGTGAGAAATGTACCATTATAAATAGCAGCATTTATTGAATACCTACAATACACTGAATCAGGCATTGGGGATGCAAAGTAATCATTGGTATAGGTCCTACCTGTCAGCAGGTTAAGTTTTTGCTATGGAGGTGTAGACTTTTGTTGCTTGTCAAGTACTTAACATTCACTAATATCCTACATAGATGTTTGTCTCAATGTAGGTTCTTGGTGGATATGAGCATATGAATTTTGTTGACTGTTAGCAAATAATAAAGATAATATTACTATAATTAATATAATATGCTACAATGATATCACATATTAATTATACTTAGTGTATATATATTCAATATAGTATATGTAATTTATTCATTATATATGCTTATATATAATAGGAGATTATATAACTATATATTTCCTATGTATATATATTCTCTATACCTATCTATCTATGGTTTAGCTTAGTGGGGAATGGTTCATCCTCAGAAAATTGTGTATATGTTTCTATACACACATACATACATATGCATATGCACATATATGCATGTTTATATTTATTTACATATATATGTGGAAAGGTTCATTTCCCCAGAAAGATGACCATCAAGTGATGGATTTCATTGTAAAAACTCACACAATGAGGCAAAAATGCAACAAAAAAAAACCCCTTCAGAACCATATGCATTCTGTACTTTTCCACTTTAGTGATGATGGTAAAAAGGGAGAAAAGAAGGAATGAGTTCTTTGACCATTCATAGACATCAATTTGACTGGTGATACTTTTAATATCAATCATTGTCCAAACATCAAAAAGTAACCAGTAGAGGAATTAGAAATACTAGGGGAATAGAACCACATCTATTCTAACATTACTTCAATAAGAAAACATGAGACAAGGTAATTATAGCTAAATGTATGCAAGGCTCTCAAATTTTCCTGAGAGACAAAGCAAGAAGTACTTTATCATGGTTTATCAAATATCCAAAGCAATACGAAACATCATTTCATGGGACCCTTTATCAGCTCTTCTTATAGTGCTTATAATGATCATAAGCAAACAGAATATGGTAATGATATTTACAGTTTATGGACCAAACTTCATTGAAAAGTATTACAAAGAGTAAATGAATTCTATAAAAACATGGATAGGACCATTGAAACGGTCAATTTATATTTTGATCCATGGAGACCTCAATGTGTGATCTTATGACTCTCTTACTCAACAAACTTCAATGATCCACTTGCCTCAAGAATCAAATATAAACATTTCTGTTTTACATTTAAATCTCTTTACAATCTGGCCCCTTCCTACCATCACAAACTTCTTATATTTTCCTCTCCACACTGCATTTTGACCATAATGTTCTACTTACTGCTCTGAAAACACAACTATTTATATCTTTTGGTCTCTGTGACTATGCATTATCTATTCCTTGTGCCTAGAAGGAAATCCTTTTTTATCTCTCTTTCCTGGAATCTCTGATTTCCTTAGTTCAGGTGCTATCTTCTTGGTGAAACTTTTTTCTAATGCCTGAGCTATTAGTGTACCCTTTCCTCAAACTATCTTATGATCAATCTGTATATGAATACATTTTTATAAAAGTACTTGTTATCTACATCATTAATTTTTTTTTTTGAGAAGAGAGGACAAATGCACTACATGAGACAAGTTCTGAAAGAGATAATTGTACACATGAAATCATTCTATCTTTATAAACAAGAAATGAGAAGGGACAAGATCCAAGATGACCACATAGAAGCAGGAAAACGCCATGAGCTCCCCTCATAACCACCTCAAGTACATATAAAATATGACTCTAAACAAATTTTAGAGCTACAGAATCCACAAATTGACAGAGAGAAATAAATCTCCAGCTGAAGGTAACCTGGCAGGCTGGCAGGAAGGGCCCATCCCAGCAATCAGGGAGCCAAGCCAATGTCCACATTAGCCCATGGCTTTAGCCTAGGGTGGCCCCAACCAGCAGTGGCTGGAGCAGACTTAGGGAGAGTGGAACACCAGCAACTATGATTGTTTCCAGAGTTATCAGCCCATAAATGCCAAAGACAAAATAAAAATTCAGTGTGGAAATTTGTTGGAACTGGGAGGGCAGGGCAGAGTACAGTCTGGCCCCTGCACCCAGAGCAAGAAGTGGCAGAGGAATGGTGGCCATATAGCTGATGCTGCTTGGCTGCTTCAGAACTCCTGGCCTGCAGATTGTAGGAGGACCAAGCAACCATTCAGAGGGTAATCACTCTTGCTTTAACCTGCTTGGATCTGGATTATTGTCTTGAGTGGAGGTCCTGGGAGTGTAACGAATGAGCCAGAATGCATGGCAGCTGTAGAGGGGGCACCAAACTAATAGCTCCAGTAGCTGCAAAAACCCCAGTGATTTGGAACAAAGCTCTCCTCTCTGGAAGCAGTGTTCGACTGTGGCAAAAAGCTCAAAAGTCAAGTAATTAAGCGACAACATGAGCAATCAAAGGAAGCAAAGCAAGCACAGAAATCAAACCTTAGGTTCTTTTTTTGTGGGACAAAAAGGATCAAAGCATGGAATGGCAGGAAGACACAAAAGTCAGAACACCTGCACCAAAAGCTTCCAAAAAATATGAACTGGTTACAGGCCATGGAGGAGCTCAAGAAGTATATTGAAAACCAAATAAGAGAGGTAAAGGAAAAGTTGGCAAGAGAAATGAGAATGATGCAAGAAAATCATGAAAAGAGAGTCAACAACCTGACTGAAGAAAATAGCACCTTAAAAATAGACTAACTCAAATGCCAAAAGAGGCTCAAAAAGCCAATGAGGAGAAGAATGCCTTAAAAAGCCAAATTTGCCAGATAGGAAAAGAATCTCAAAAGCTCACTGAAGAGAATAATTCCTTCAGAGTTAGACTATAGCAAATGGAAGGTAGTGACTTTATGAGAAATCAAGATACTCTTAAACAGATCCAATCAAATGAAAAAAATAGAGGGAAATGTGAAATATCTCATTAGAAAAACTGCTGACCTGGAAAATAGATGCAGGAGAGAGAATCTAAAAATTATTAGAGTACCTGAAAGCCATGATAAAAAAGAACCTAAAAATCTTACTTCTAGAAATTTTTAAGAAAAATTGCCCTGATGTTTTAGAACCAGAAAGCAAAATAGAGGTTGAAAGAATCCACCAATCAACTCCTGAAAAAGATTCCCAGCCCCCCAAAAACCTCCTAGAAATATTATTGCCAGGTTCCAGAGTTCCCAGATGAAGGAGAAAATATTACAAGCAGCCAAGAAGAAACAATTTGAATATTTTGGAAACACAATCAGGATAACACAGGATCTGGCAGCTTCTACATTGGGGGATTGAAGGGCTTTGAATATGGTATTCCAGAGGTCAAAGGACCTGGGATTAAAACCAAGAATCACCTATCCAGCAAAACTGAGTATTAGGTTTCAGGGGAAAATATGGTTATTAAATGAAACAGAGGACTTTCAAATATTCTTCATGGAAAAACCAGAGTTGAATAAAAAATTTGACATTCAGATATAAGAAGCAAGAGAAGCATGAAAACATAAAGAGGGAAAAGAAATCATAAGGAACTTATCAAATTTGAACTATTTATATTCCTACATGGAAAAATAATAATAGTAACTTATGAAACTTTTCTCAGTATATATAAATGTATATATATATATACATATGCATATACATGTATATATACATACATATTTATGCCTATATAGAAAGGTATATGGGTGTATGAATATATATACATATATATATATATATATACATGTGAGGCTGTGTATATATGTGTACAGGTATACATAGACAGAAGGCACAGGACCAATTGAATAGAAAGGGATGATACTTAAAAGGTGAAATTGAGAGGTGAGAGAGGAATATAATGAGAGGAGATGGGGACAGACAGAATGGGGTATATTATTTCATATAGAAGAAGCAAAGGAAAACTGTCACAATGGAGGGGAAGAACAGGAAGGCAAAAGGGAATGGGTCAACCTTACTCTCATTGAATTTGACCTAGGGAAGGAATGACATACACACTAAATAGGGTATCTTGCCCTACAGGAGACTAGTGGGGAAGGGGATGAGAGAGGGGATGATGGAGGAGAGGGCAGGTTGAGGGGAGAGGGCTGTTAGAAGCACACACTTTTGAAGAGGGACAGGGTCAAAGTAGAGAATAGAACAAGTGGGAGGTGGGATAGGATAGTGGGAAATATAGTCAGTCTTTTACAATATATCCACTATGGAAATGTTTTGCATAGTTACACATGTACAACCTACATCGAATTGCCTATCTTCCCAGTAAGGGTGGGTGATGAGGGAGGAAGGGAAATAATCTGGAATTCAAAATTTTAAAATGAAATGTTTAAAAATGCTTATGGATTAATTCTTTTTAGGGTGGATGGAAGTAAAGAAAGACATGAAACAGGGAGATCATTTAAGGAACTCTTGCAATAAATAGTCCAGTCAGTCAAAGGTCATTTTATTAAGTAGTTATTATGAATCAGGCTCTATGCTAAGTAAGGAGGATACAAAGAAAGGCAAAAAATAGTGCCTGCTTCCCAGGAGCTCATAGTGTAATTATAGAGGCAACATGCAAATGACTATGTATGAGCAAAATATATGTAGAATAATTTAGGGATAGTATTAGAGGAGTGAGAGGTAAGGAGGTCCTGAACTATGGTTGTGTTTGTGTGGGTTTAAATAAAAGGATAGATACCAGAAATGTTTGCAGGAAGAGATGAGAAAATTTGACAACTTTCTAAATATACGGGATGA
This sequence comes from Gymnobelideus leadbeateri, assembly GCA_011680675.1. Taxonomy (NCBI): domain Eukaryota; kingdom Metazoa; phylum Chordata; class Mammalia; order Diprotodontia; family Petauridae; genus Gymnobelideus; species Gymnobelideus leadbeateri. The sequence continues at coordinate 59,377 of WOXC01009400.1, forward strand.
GTGAAAGTGAGGACTAGAACATGACTCCATTTTTGTAAACCTGGGTGACATGGGAAGATGTTGATGCTCTCAGCAGGAATAGATAATTTGCAGATGAGTGGTGAAAAAAATAATAACAGCAACTAACTCTCAGGGTTTTGGTGAGGATCAGAAGAGATAACATTTGTATAATGCTTTGTAAGCTTTATAGTGCTCTATAAATGATGATGGATGATGGATGATGGATAGAAGGATGGAGTTTTGTGGAAAATATGATGAAATGTGTTCTGGGCATCTTGAGATTAAGGCCTCTGTAGCAAATGAGTTATAAATGCTCAATAACCAGTTGGATTAGAGAGAGAATTCATCCACTCACCACATTCAGGGCTCTATGCTTGGCATTGAGTACATGAAGAGAAAGCACCAAATGGGATCTTTTCTTTAGAGAATTTAAAAGCTACTGAAGGACTATATCAAGTAAACAGATAAATAAACTTAGAGTATCATCTCAGGTGGGAAAGAGTAACAATAGTTATGGATATGAGGAAAGGCTTTGTATGTGATATCTAGGCTAAGCCTTGAAGGAAGTTGAAATTCTAAGACCTGGAAATGAAGAGAGTGCATTACATATATAAAGGACAGTCAAGGAAAAGATACAGAGTTGGGGGATATCAGTGCAATTTCAGAAAATAAATAGAAAGGTCATAAAGAGGCAAAGTATCATTGAAAACCTTGTAATCTATAATTTCAAGTGGGTATAGAGGACTCAATAGATCATAGGTTTCCTAATCAACCTTCTCTTCCACAAAATAGATAAAAACAAGATAAGGAGAGGGCACTAGCATCTGGAGAATTGTGGGGGTCAAGAATTATTTTGCATATAAGGAATTCTTGAATTAAGACTTAATATGAGACTGATGATTGACTTAAGACTCTGCATAGTTTTACATCATTCAAAACTTTATAAAACTTTGTGAAAGGGAGTATGCAAATGTGACAGAAATATTGGTAGCCTATGCTAGCTGCAATGCTAAAAGGATCATTATGCTATAAATGCATCTACTCCTGGATCTTTCCCTTATTCTCTGTTAATTCAGAAAGCAGCAGGCTATTACATAAACAGTTTGTATTTAAACAATTAAATTAATCAGCCAATTAACACGTATTTATTAAGACCCTGGTAGGTTCAAAGCACTGAACTAGGCTCTGTGATAACCTTGAAATGAGAAAGATAATAGCTAGACTCAAGGAAATAGTTTTCTAAATGGGGAGATAACAAGTACACATTTAAGTATATGCAGAACAAACATCTAGAGAGTAAATACAAATAAATTGTGGAGTAATTAACTATATGGCAACTTAGCATGAAATTATCAATTGGGGAAATCAGGGATGTCTACAGGTGGAAGATATTTTACCTGAATTGGGTTCCATAAATGATAACAAGGCAAAGGTACATGATGTGAAAAAAGAGAAGTTTTACCAGATCCTAGAATCTTGGGATGTTGACTAGTGGGGGAGGGAAGGTATATACAATGAAGATGGGAAGATAAGTTGATGAAAGATATATAGGATGCAGGATATTCACACACCCATAAGTGTGATCTCTAATATACTCCAAATTACCAAAAAATGTCAAATGTCTTTTTTTTCTGGAAAACTTTTTATTGTAGGTAGAACAGGACATAGCTGGACACAAGAAGTTAGATGATTCCAATTTTGTTGGCAACATCTAAAGCATCGTAGTCTGGAGCAAGACAGACATAGGCCTTCTTCTCTCCATCAGGCCTGATCAGTGTGTTGACCTTGGCCACACTGATGTCATACAGCTTCTTTACAGCCTGTTTGATCTGATGCTTATTGGCCTTGACATCCACAATGAAGACTAGGGTGTTGTCCTCAATCTTCTTCATAGCAGACTCAGTGGTCAAAGGAAACTTAATGATGGCATAGTGTTCCGGCAAGGGGCACTCTTCCGAGGGTATTTGGGCTGCCTTCGAAGCCTCAGGGTCTTGGGTCTCCTGAAGGTGGGGGATGTTCTGATCTTCTTCTTTTTGTGGCTGTGGACACTCTTCAGCACTCCCTTCTTGGCCTTCAAGGCCTTGGACTTGGCTTCTGTCTTGGGGGGGACAACGGCTTCCTTCTTCACCTTTGACGCCATCTTTGGGGAAAGGGTCAAATATCTTTTCAATGCATTGAGTCCCCATTCCCTGGGTTGCCCCATTTCCACAATCACAAAATTTGACAATCCACTATTAAAGACCTTGTGAATTATTAACACAATCAGATAGCATGGGAAACTCAAATAAACAATAAGCTTCAAATAGCAGATTGCACTGTCCTTGATTCTTGTGTGGATTTTCCTTTCCCCCAAGCTTCTTCCTTGCTGATTCAGAGAGGAACCTAAAGGAAAAGGATTGGAAATCTTAACAAGAAACAAAACTAAACAAATAACCTAGTAAGCTTTTATTCATCTAGTGTTCTGAGGAACCAATGTGTGTGTGTGGGGAGGGTGGTGAAGAAAGGTGGAAGGAAAACTTAATTTGATCCTTGTGGTTTCAGAAAAATCTAGGAAGACTCATATGAACTAATTCAAAGAGAAATGACTGGAGAGAATATTGTACATAGTAACAACAATATTGTAAAGATAACCAACTTCAAAAGACTTAGCTACTCTTATCAATACAATGATCCAAGACAATTCCAAGGGACTTATGACAAAAAAGTGCTATCCATCTTCAGAGAGAGAACTGAGGAATTCTGTAGAAGCAGTTTTTAAAAACTTCATTTTCTTGCCTTTTTGGAACATGACTAATATGGAAATATTCTTTGTATGACTTCACATATATAATTGAAAAATAATTATTTAATCATTAGGCAATGAAAACTGCTAGCTTCACTAGAATCTTGGTCCAATATAAAAATAGCTTTAAAAATATTTCAGGGGGCAGCTAGGTGGCACAGTGAATAGAGCACCAGCCCTGAATTTAAGAGGACCTGAGTTCAAATACGGCCTCAAATGCTTAACAAGAGCTAGTTGTGTGACCTTGGGCAAGTCACCTAACCCCGAATGCCCTGCCCTCCTCCTTCCAAAAGGCAAAAAAAGAAGATTTCATTTCTCACTTTACTTTTTTACTGTGATTGCCACACAGCAGGAAAATAATAGATTAGCAGAGTAGCTTATTTTTTTCATAACTATTCTCACAAAATTTGCATAGAAGTCATTCCAAAGGAAATACAAATGGAAAGTTAAGAATTCTGCAAAATATACCAACACATATATCCTAGAGTACTTTTCTAGGTATTTCTAGATATTCTAAACCTAGAATAGCTTTATTTTCTGTGATCCTTTCTACCTTCACCTTCCTGGGGGCCTTGGAAGGCTAAGGCCAAATTAAAATTCATTCTTAAGTTTACAAGATAGCACATGTTCTGGGCTGACTTTCAGAAAACTTTTCTTGTATTAGTAGGTCATCAAAGGCTGTCTTTTATAGTTCTTTTCAGAATTCTAGGAATGACCTAGAAAATGTTGGGGACTGGTTATGAACACGAATTGATGTGCTTAACACAATGATTAACATTTCTATTATTTGGTCAGCCATACAATTTAATTTTACAAAAATGAAATCCTAAGAAAAATGTATGTAAAATGCCCCCTTCCAGTCTATGATTCAGTCTTCCATAAGCATAGAGTCTAAGGGAAACTGCACTCAAATTTAGAGAAACAAAGTGTAGTTATTGATTTCTGGAAGACCTTTTCTTGTCTTCATGAAGTGTTGATGAAGTTCTTGATAATTATAAAAGCTCTTTACTGGGCTCTTTGTAGAGTTCTTAAGCTGCTTTTCCTCAGTATATCTAGTTTGTTCTCACCTCCCAGTGTTTAAACTGTTTAAGTTGTTCTGGGGAAAATGCTAAACCCTGATGGGGACAAGAAGTCTCCAAAACCTTTACAGGTGAAAAGGCTCTCCTTCAGTCAGGTTGTGAAGGGTGGAAACTGAGACCATAGTTGGGGCTCTTATCCTAACCCTAAATAACACTAACTCTACTCCAAGTACCTCTACAGAAATGATTTTTAGTAGCTTGGCTAGAGGTTTCTACCTCTAGGCTTCTAGATGCTCAAATCTTAAATTGAAAAGTAGCTCCCTGGTTTTATGCAAATTCCACAGAATACGATGAAACCCATCAATTATTCTGAATTTATTTCTCATCCCACAGATGAAAATGGTTTTAAGTAATTGATTTCTTGGTTCAATGCATATATGTTTACCTTTATCACACACAATTCCTACCTCTTCTTGAGTCAAATGTTGTGTATTCTCACAAGCTATATTGGGTCTGTGTATATATGACATACTTTACAATAGACCAGTTGAGTCATAGTTGAGAAGCATCTCATAGGCTATTTATTCCAGTCTTTTCATTTTACAGATAAGGAAACTGAAGCCTAGGGAGTTCAAGTGAGTTGGCTAAGGTAGTAAGAAGCAGAGATGGGGTTCGAACTACAATCCTCTGACTCCAGAACTAGAACATACTCATGTGAAAAATTCAAGAACTAGAGCTGGAGGAGGATGTGAAAGAGTAATAACAACATCAGTTGGGGCAGACACAGACGTGATATTGCATAGATAGACAGGTGGATACGACAGATAGATAAGTCTAGACAACACCACAATTTTGACATAGCAATGATATAATGAGGACTTCTTGTGTTGTTCATCAATCAATTTTTTTTGTGTGCGCATTTAGAGTTTTCTTGTCAAAAATACTGGAGTGGTTTGCCATTTCCTTATCCAGATCATTATACAGATAAGGAAAGTGAGGGAAATAGGGTTAAGTGACTTGCCAAGGGTCACATAACTAGTAAGTGTCTAAGGCTAGATTTCAATCCAGAAATATGGGTCTTCCTGACTTCAGACCTGATGCTCAATCTACCATGCCAACTAGCTACCTATATAATAAGGATATAGGATTCCAATTATTTACATGTATCAAGTTTTCTCTTTACTAGAAAACAAATAATAAATACAATTTTGACTTGCTTTATTGATAATTTCATGCTGCACGATATTCAGAAACCAATGAGGGAAATAGCTTTCTGAATCTGATCTGTACCAACACAGAAAAACTGATTCCTAGGGTGGAAATGATGAGAACCTCAGTATAGTGTGAGAAAGAGGAAGAGAACAACTATTTCATATTATCCTGATAAAGACAAGAAAATTGAGACTAGAAAGACAGCTTCCTAGATTTGAGCCAGAATATTTCAAAAGATTTGAAGAAAAAATAAGATTCCAATGTCTAAAATTCTATAGGAAACATCAGCCCAGAAATGATAGAAAAATCTCAGAAATGCAATTCTGAGATCACAAAGAGGAACCATGCCAATTAGCAGGAAAAATGAGGAAAATGACATGGATACAGTAAATTAACTCAGAGATTTTATAATCTATAGATAGAAGATGGAAGAAATGTAAATAGCATAGAATGCCACTAAATAACTAATACTATTATTAATGATAATAAATAACAATTTCAAAGTTCTGAATATATGTGTTCATATACCCACTTCATTTTTGTAACTACCTTTTGAGGTATTATATGTAATATGTCCCTCATTTACACATTTTTTTTAAAAGGTGACTAAGTCTTGTAATAGACTTAGGAGATCTAAAGCTCATATTGAACTGAGGATGGAAAAAGCAAGTTAAAATTAAAAATTTAACTTTTATTTCTCTATTTATGATGTAAATGCATTGGGATATTTGTAAGAAGATGTAAGAATGGATAAGACTATTTTACAGGATAGAGATAAGACAGGTCTTTAGCTCTTATGCTATTGTTGTTGTTGTTTTAACTGCCCAGCAAAATAATCTTTGAACTGTCAAGAACCAATAATGGCTAATAAGGAATTGATAACCAACATAAGTAGGGAGATAGTAACAGAGTACCTAACTGCCCTTACTGTGTTAGTGTCACCATGCCTAAATACACTGCATCCCAGGGAATTGGAAAACCTAGCAGCCATGGCTGTTGTTCTAATTTTTGTGATTTTTGAGATATCATGAAGAACAAGAACAGTGTCACAGGAGAGAGAAGGGCAAATGCTGGAACAATTTAAAGAAAGCGACAGAGTGAAAAGAGAATGGAGTCTGCATTCTATAGGCCAGTGAACCTGACTTATTTCTGACAGTATTATATAACATTTTAATAAAGGGATAATTAGTGAAATCCCACAAAAGGAAGTAATGATCACAGTCGGTATAGCTTCTTTAAGAACAGGTCATTCCAGATGAAATCTCTCTCTCTCTCTCTCTCTCTCTCTCTCTCTCTCTCTCTCTCTCTCTCTCTCATTCTCTCTCTCTCATTCTCTCTCTCTCATCAGGCTTATTATATTGGCAAGTCTAGGGCATGCTGTAGATATGGGTTACCCAAATTTTAACAAAGCTTTTGAAAATCTCAATTTATTACCACAACAATGTGGAAAGATATAGGGTCAATGATAGTGCAACTAAATGGGTTTAGTGCTATTTGAAAGGCTGGATACAAAGAACTGTCATTAGTAGTTTACTCAATTTGGAAGATGAAGTGCTTATCAAATTTATAAATGATACAAAACTAAGTTAATAGTTATGCTCTGAGAAACATCTCTATAGCCTAGACATTTAGCTCACATCTAAGTTGAAATACAATGTGGATAAATGCAAGGTTTTGCACTTGGGTCTAAACAAAAAGACACTTCAGAAGGACAAAGTGGAGGAGGTGTGCTATTGTAACCATTATCCATTTTAGGAAACTGAGCCAGACAGTGGTTAAATGATTTATCCAAGGTTGCATAGCTCATAAGTATCTGAGTATCTTTACATTTTTACAATACTTTTAAGTGTCAAAAATTATTAGTATTCAAGTATGTAAATCTAAAAACTGATAAATTTGAAAATTATTTTAAAATATCCAGATGCTAAGTGTGATAGAGATAACATGTACAAAACTTTTACTGCTTCCTGCCACTTCGACTGAATTTTTCATCTAGAATCTTGGCATTGTAAAGCCATAGCATGTGTAACTCAATTATATTACCATGCACTTATTCTAATAGAACAGGAAAAAAAAACTTAAAAATTTCCCATAAGTAAAAATCTCTCTAAAAATTGTGTTCTGGACATAATGTAGACTTTGTCAATGATTTATATTGACTCTTGGAGTTTGTACAGTCCAGTATATTCACTTTAAATGGACACAAAAATAAAATGTGCTATACTAAATATTTGAGACAGGTGAGTTGTAAAAGTACTTTACAAAAATGACCTTTAAGAAAGAGGAAAAGTAAGGTATTTGAAAATACTTTTAAATTTATTTAGAAATTTTGAAGTGCAGATATTTTATTTTTCTGCCCTGCTTTTATGTTGTTTATGAATTTAAGTTGTGGAAATGTTCATACAGTAGAAGAGTGATATATATTCCCTAATTTTAAAAGCTCAGACTCAATAGAAACATCATATTTGTCAAATTATCTCTCCAACATATTTATTTCCTTTTGAAATAAGTTTATTATTCTTAAAGTCATTTGAATAATTTAAGATCATAGAAGTAGAATTGGAATAGACTTTAGAAGTTAGTTAGTCCAATCTTATCATACTGATGAGGAAATTGGGGCCTAGAGAAGTTCAGTGACATATCCAATGTCACATAGGTTCAGAGTATAAGAGCAAAGATTCCAACTCAGATCCTGCAAGTTCAAGTCCAAAGCTCCCACATCTTTTATTTCCCTCAACCTCTCAGCTAGAATCTTTGCCTCATTTTTCACTGAAAAAATGAAATCACACAAGTGCTCCCTCTAATATCCTCTTCCATGTCTCACAAAATGATGTCCCTCACATGAAGAGGTAGCTCTTCTCCTTGCTGAGGCAGACTTCATAGGTAAGAGCTGATTTCTATACTCATGGCCACCTTCTTATTTAAAAAATATTCCTCATTTGATACATCCCATTACCATTAGCTGTAATCTTATAGCCCTTACCTATTTTGCAGTTGTTTTGAAAAGGCTGTCTGTGATTAATACCATCACTTTCCCCCTCATTCTCTTCCAACCTCATCATTTATCTGAAATTGTTTGCTCCAAGCTTAACAATAATCTCTTAATTGCTAAATTAAACAGACCTTTTCTCTATGCTTGTCTTTCTTGGCCTTTCTCCATCTTTTGACGTAATCACACCGTTTTCCGAGATATTCTCCTTTCTCTAGATTATTACGATAATCGCTTTCTCTGGCTTCTCCTACTTTTTGATCACTTCTTTTCAGGATCATTTACTGAGCATTCATACCAATTCTTTTCCCCTCAACTATTGATATCCCCTCAAGGATCTGTTGTAGGCTTTTTTCTTTTCTCCTAATTCATTTAGCTTTTAGATCTCTTCATCTCCTTGGTGGATTTGATTATTATTATTTTTTTTTTGTACAGGATTGTCAATCTACTTGTGTGGCCCTAATCTCTCTCTTGATAGCCAGTCCCTCATCTCTAACTGCTTATGGAACATATGGAATTGGATATCTTGTAGACATTTTGAACTCAATATATCTAAAATCAACCTTTTTATTTCCCCCATAAACTCTCCCTCTTCCAACTTTCCCTCTTCCTGCTGAGGTGCCAACATCGTCTCAGTCACCCAGACTGCCATGCTAGGGTATGATCATCAACTTTTCACTCTTCTCATTGCATACCTTAAATATTGCCAAATCCTGTCAGTTTTACCTTCAGATTAATTTTCTTGTATGCAATTTCTTTTCTCTGACACTACCACCACCTTGGTACAGGTCTTCATCACCTCCTGCCTAGAATATTACAATAGCCTTCTGGGTGGTCTCCTTTCCTTAACTACCTCTTCATCCCAGTCCCTCCTCCACTCAGCTACCAGTGACCTTCCCAAAATAGACATCTGACCATGTCACCCCACTAGTCAGTAAACTCCATTGGCTCCCTACTTATTACTCAGAGTATCAAAGAGAAAATTCTATTTTTGCTTTTAAAGCCCTTCCTAAGCTAGATGCTTCCTAACTTTAAAATTTTCTTTCACTTAACTATTTTTCCATACAAAGCAACATGTTTTATAAATTTCCCCCCTGTTTTCATAAGACATTTCCCCTGAAATTTTCCCAAAGCATTTTCCATGGCTATCTTTTATGCTTGCAATGCTGTCCCTCCTTGCCACTACTTTGTGGTAATACAAGTTTTCTTTAAGTCTCAACTAAAATCCCATTTTCCACAAGAAAGCCTTCTCAATCCCCCATAATGATATCATCTTTCTTAGGACACTACCTTCAATTTACTGTGAGTATGTATTGTACATATACACTTGTCTTCCCCTTCAGAATATAAACTCCTTGAGAGTAGGGACTATTTCTGCATTTCTTTATATCCCTAGCACTTAGCACCTTGACTAGAAATTCTAAGTACTTAATGAATGCTTCTCGGTTGACTGCTTACAAAAGCAATTTTAATTTTTTATATATCTTTCATAACTACACATACCCAGTACCATATAGAAAAAAAAACTTGCTATGAAAATCAACATACTCATGATATTTACTGTTTATCTGCTTTTTGTCTTTTTTTATATTGATTTATTATGAAAATACAGATCAAGTGTTCAAGACTTATGAGAGTGGAAAAATTATGACAAACTGAAATATTTAGCCAATTCTGAAAGGTAGGAAATGATAGATGGAATTCTAAAGCAGTTTGAGTTAACTAAAAATGAGCTAAAGATGTTATAAAATATTGAGTGAAGGGTGATAATCTTTGTTACTGTCTGGTATATATAAATGGAAAAATACGTTTCTTTGTGAAAGCTAATAAAATACCACTAATTAGAAAGATTAAGAATTTAAGAATAAAATAGTTTCTGCTAATAGGATTCAATCTAACTCTAAAATTCTAAGAAGAAGTGTCCATATTCTTAGACTATATGATTTAAGCCACTTCTGTGCAAGTAATAATTTGTATTAAATTATAAGTTATTTATCTACATGGCAATCTCTCATTTCTCATATTAAATGATGGTAAATGTATCATCAAATGCATATGCTAAATGCTTTGAAGATTTGACTGCTACTATTACCAATAGACATCTCATTATTCCAATCCTTAGTGATCTCAGGTAGAAATGGTCTTTGGACAAGTCACTATCCTGACTTTATTCTTTTATTTTAATGTTCTGAACACTATTGTAAGGGTATATAAAAAATACCTTCTATAATTGAACAAAATTATCTAGATGAAAGCTCATTTTCAGTATGCCCACTGAAAACATATCTAGGACCATTCTATTAACAGACAAAGTTAGCATTGTTTTCTTGTTATTCTCTCATTCTTCTCATCTTTTTGATGATGTTCAAAAAAAAGGAGTCTGAAGAAAAGGTATTATCCTAACAAACAGTTAGGGAAAAAAGAAGAAATAGAAGAATTTGTAGGTAATTATCAGAGGGAAGGTACTAGGGTGGTAGGTCATGGAGCTGAACCTAGTTCCTCTAATCCTGAGGTCATCACACTTTCTACTGAAACATATTTGGAAAAAATGGAAAATCTCTAGCAGATTAGGTGGACCCTCTAGGAAGAATTTCTGGTAGGACATCAACAGGAATCAGAAATGGTAATGGGATTTTGAAGATCTTCCCTTCCCCATGATGATCCTAATGGAATTTAAAGACTTTCTCTGATTTGAAGATTTTACCTGCCCCCTAATAGGCTGAATGTAATCACATGGAACCTGTGGTGGAAGGAGTTTGCTGAAGGGTGGAACAGAGCCTACAGGAAACTGGGAGTCAGAACAGTTAGAGCTGGAGGAAGGAGACAGTGCACCCAGGGAGAGAGCTAGGCTTGTGAGAATTGGTTTGTGGGAAGCCTAAAGGATGGTTTGGCTCTCTGCTGTGTTAGGGTGTATTGACTTCTATTTTGCTATAATGGATTCGGTTTCCTGGTGTTAAGATTTGGTTTTCTGATGTCTGAATAAATGTTTTGCTTCTGTCTTCTATATGGAGAGTCTGTTATATTTTGTGATTAACAACTATTTTGGCATATTTATGGCTGTCATCAGTACTATGAATATCACATTGGTGCTACAGAGTCCCACAGGAAGCACTATTTTTATAAACAAATCTGAATGTTTGAAATATTTCTTCCATGCTTTCTCATTGAAAAATTCTGGCTTAAATTTATGTGGTTTTCACCCAAGATTGCCTTTAATCTCACTTTGAGATATTAAGTATTTCACAGACTCTGTCCCATTTATAATTAATTTCAAATTGTCAGTTTTTTTTAATATATTAAACTACAGGTTTCACTTTGATAAATTTGTACTTTATGTGTGTTGCTTGGAGATGATCAACACATTTATTTCTTGTTGTTTAATTATTTCAGTTGTGTCTGGTTCTTTGTGACCCCATTTGGGAGTTTTCTTGGCAAAGGGACTGATTTGTAGGTATAGCTTCATCTATTGGTTCAATGTGATATTTGAATTCAAGCTCGGAGCTTTTAGTTTCTTTTTTCTTAGGTATATGCTATTTTTTACCCAATAATCCAGTCCAAATAATATTTTGATATCATAGGTAAAAGATTCACACAATGAAAGTTAATGTATTTTTTGTAAAGTCATGCTTGATACATTTGCATCAAATAAATACTGGTTATTATTTAATCTTCTCCAAATCCCAATATCAATTGTTGTGAAAGGGTATGGAGTTGGACAGGCAAAAAGTTAGGGAGTGCAAGCTTAGGTGATTTACAATGGGGGATCTGTGTGACCTGAGGATGACAATTGTTGTGGAGGAGAAATCACAAAAAATGCTGACTGATTAACCCTTATAAACATTATTGATTGGTTTGGTACCTTACAAGTGTGATAAGGCTGCTCTTATAAATTAAGAAATAGATGAGGTGGAATAGGGTTGCATTTTGACTCTACCAGACCTTTAACCCAGCAGAGTAGAGCTTGGGGTTGTGGTACCAAAGAATATGGTTTATCATATTATGATACCAAAAGAAAATATATATCAGAAATATAAAATAAGAACTATAAAATAAGATATATCAGAACAACAATAGTGAAAGCCCAAATACTGGAAATGTTTTGGAATAAAAGGTTCTGTCTTACTAAAGTAGAGAGAATATAATCAATATTGTCACCATCATCACCATAATCATCATCATTTCAAAGAAAAGAATTGTGAAATAGTGTAAAAATACTCGCTCTCAAAGCCAGCAAAGCCTGGGCTCTATTTCTATCTCTGCTATATACTGGTTAGGTGACCCTGGGTGAGTCCCTTAACCCCTCAGTGTTCTAGGGCAGACATTTTCTCAAAATTGACTAAAAAAATCCCAATCATTCCCTGCACCAAATTAGAAAATATTTAACAAAATAAATAAAAGTTATCACATTACATATATATATATATATAATGATATATATATATATATATATATATATATATATATATATATATATATATATAGTTAATTTGTGGTTCTCTAAGTCACTGTGCCACCAACATAGTCTAGGGAACTCTCTAGTCCAGAAGTCTCAAACATGCCCCCAATACTCTTGAGTGTTGCTTTAATCATATAAAAAAGGTAATTGGTAAGTATTTAACAAAATAAAAAAAAATAAACAATAACACATGGATGATGTTTACATGTGGGTTTTAGTCAACATGCCACCTGCAGGGATCTTTATATATGATTTGGTGACCCCATTTCTATTTGAATGTGCTATCACTGCTAATACTATGAGCTGCAGAGAAGATGCCAAACAACATTGATAGAACAAGATTTCTTTCGTGGAATTTCCATATGCCAATGTCACAGGTTTATTCCCTCTCTCTTTCCTTATCACTGCTAGTTCAAGTTTGTAAACCATTTTAAGTGGAACATTGAGGATTAATTTTGAAGAGTACCATGAACACCTTAGAATTTAGAAAGTGAAGAAAAATCCACTCTGATGCAATTCAGTTGGATCTGCATAAAGGAAACCTATTTTATAAAATTTACTGGGCTGAACAGAAGCCCAGGCTCTTTCTTTCATGGAAGGTAACATTGTTTTCATTGAGCTATGAAGGTAAATATAACTCAGAAAGAAAACATAAATAAAATGTGGCATCATATAAAATCTTGAAAAATACCAGAAAAGTGAAAAACTCCAAGGCAAAAACAGAAAAAAAGAAAGTAATAAAATTAAATTATATATTGCAGATTCCATAAAGAAAATAAAGGGGCTTCATACATGAAATGTTACTTTAACAAAAAAAGCAACAGAAAGCATTAATCATGGGAAGGATATGGGGGAGGGCAAGGCAGAAATATAAAAAGGAACACTACTTTTTAGTAGATATTTTAGGATGGACTGTTGCTTTTACGATTCTGAGCAGAATCTATGTATAAGCTATTGTCATTACATTTCTAATAGCATAGGAAGACACTGAATAAATGTTGATGATGGGACTCCCTCCAAGAATATGTTAATATAAATTTGTTATATTAAGGATGCCAAAAATTGAACAAATTACAGCCTTTTTATGTATCTAGATGCTTTTCTATCCAAATGACATTCCAAGTTCTCATGCCTAAAACAACACATCTCTTACTGCATGCTAGAAGTGTGTTAAAACTCTTAATATTGCCATGTTTCCTAATTTGTAGTCAATATCTATAGGAAAACACATTTGCATGGTCTCTCCATAGTGCAATTCATCTCAGCTCAATACATTCATTAAGCACCTATTATAATAAAGACACCAGTATTAGGAATAAAAAGACAAAATATTAAATAGTTACTACCAAGCTTATACTGTACAGGTGAGAAATAATATGCCCACCAAAAAGCAAATAAAAGTTATCTATAAAAAGTTGATGTCATTTCAAGATTAAGAAAAAACTAAAGTCTAGTAGCAGGAAGAAAGGCTTGGTGGAGAAGATCTAATCTCTATTTTGAGGGAAGCTGGGGAATCTCTGGGGATATATCAAGAAGAAGATTTGGGGGACTCCTTATGCAAAGACACAAAATTCAGTCACTTTGTCTGTGAAGGATCCACACCAATATGAAGAAATCTATTAATAAGAGTTGTCAGGGGGAAGGAAGCAAATGTTTATCAAATGCCTACTATTTGCCAGGGAACATGCTAGGTACTTTGCAAATATTATCTTATTTGATCCTTACAACAACCCTAGGAGAAGGCTGCTATTATTATACCCTTTTTACTGCTGAGAAAAATGAAACAAACAGTATTTAAGTGACTTATCCAGGGTCACATGGCTAAGAAATGTCTGAGGCTAGATTTGACCACAAGTCTCCCTGACTCCAGGCATTTTACTTTATCTAATGCACCACCAGTAGCTCCAGTTACAGTATTACATAGATATCCAGATCAGTCTATATAGAATGAGAAGAAAATGAAATTGCCATAGGTAATACTATGGACTATCTTACTAAAAAGCTGGAAAGAAATAAAACGTTTAATGAACAAAGTAGGAAACTAGAATGACATAACAGCACGGGTAACAAACTCTGGGTTCTCCTAGAACTATACTTATGACAAAGCCATAAGAGTAGAAAAGTTTTTGACTTACCTAATTGGTTACTTAAGTCCTGAAAATATAGTAGAGTCAGTTATGTGAAGATGCTCTTCTGGGCCTGATTCATACCACTAGGGAGGAGCCGGATGCTTAATTAGAAATGATGGGAATACTTGTAATAAATGATGGCCACAATAAATAATTTGCAATGAAAGAAGACAAAATCAAAGTCCTCTGAACTTCCTGGATTCAAAGAGAGCAATTTTCAAAATGTTTAGATGAAGACTAGGTAGGATTCCATGGTCTAAATTTATAAAGGAAAATGAATCCATGTAAAAAGGATTTATCAAGGCAGGTAAAGAATACCATTAAATTTCCAATAAATTAATGGGTTAAAAATAGAAGGTTCTGACAAATTCTCAGGGTAAATAGGTTGAGAATAAAACCAGAAAAAAGGAAGAATGATTTAATTCTTATTTCTCTTATTTTTCTTCTATTGAATGTGCTCTTTGAAGTAGAAAGGATAGAACAAAAATACTTAAAAGGAAATTGACCTTCCTCCCCAAAAAGAGGGGGAATGATAAGAAAGTAGTTAGCTGTCCTGAATGATTTTGCCATCATACTATGTAAAACTGCTATAAAAATAAACAAAACAAATTAATACAAAACTAGACGTTATAATTACTGTGTCAGTTGTGTTGGGACTATCATGACAAATGTTGAAAACATACAATGGAGAGTTATAAGCAGGCAAACAATTATTCCCTCCAAAAATGCAGAATCTGTAGCAGTTAAACTATATAAATATTATTACTGATTAATGATTAAAACTTAAATAATCACAAGATGCATTATTTATATGATGCTTTCTGAGCATTTAAAAACAAAGTAGTGATATGGCCAACAAGTAATACCCAGCAAGATATTATTCAGAAGTTATTTTTTAAAACAAAGTTAGTGATATAAGACATCTCAACTAACCATTTAACTTTTTTCATGCTAACCTTGTGGTCAATATAGATGAATATGGGTTAGATGAAACCTCATTAGATATATTTGTTTGGATGACCTGACCCTGAAAGTATGCACAAAATATTACTATCGCCTAGAATAGATCCCTGTGGTAGGAAGTACCAAGGATCACTTTTTGGATTTGTGATATTTAGTATTTTTGGCAATGATGGATAAAAATTCCATAAACATTCATTTCAACATTGATTAAATATGTACCATGTGCATACTATGCATACTATGTGCGAATAAGTTGTTTTTTGGTTTTTGAAGTATTTCCTGATCTCCATCCTAATACATACGATCTCGAGCATGTGTGAGCATGCGTGCACGCACACACACACACACACACACACACACACACACACACACACACACCTCCTTAATGCTCTAGGCACTAGTGCCACCCACAGATAAATTTTCTAGTGTTAATTTTTCAAAGATATTTCCAGACTACACGGCTATAGATGCTAGATCTGTCTGTCTGTCTGTCTCTCTGTGTGTATTGAATGAAAATTTTATCCTTAGTTTTGTAGCTAATTAGTAGGTATATGGGTGAAGATCAGGAAAAATTTTTGCACAGAAAATGATGCTTTAAAGCTGAGAATACCAAGGTATTCAGAGGTTAAGTGTCCTACCCATGGTCATACAACTAGGAAATTGAGATTGGCTATGACCTTAGGTTTTCCTGACTTAAAGTCTAGTGCTTTATCCATATCACCACCTAGAAAATCCCACATACCAGAGTAGTCACCTAAGGCACTGAGAGGTTAGGAACCTTGTCCAAGTTCACAGACCTGATATACATCAATGACAGGATTTGAATCTAGCTCTTCCTGCCTTTGAGACTAGCTATGTATTGACGGTGCCATTCCGCTTCTTTCAGCATTTAGAAAATTTGTTTTAAAGTCATTCTTTTTCTGTAAATTAGTACAGTCTTTTAGTAAATTTCCCTTGAGAATGCTGCTTTACACAGGCAGATGTCTTATGAATGGGAAACAATGGTAAAACAGAATGGCTCCATAAGGAGGATGAGACTAGCCAGAGGATAGGGATATGCATATTGAGAACACAGAACTTCTGTACATCATCCATCTATTTATACATTATACATATGAAAAGAAAAGAAATTATATTTAAAGAATAGTTTTCTATTCCCATTTGTGTTATAAATATTAAAATATGATAGGAAATGTTTGGGGGATGCTTATCCTAGAAAAGTCTGATTTTTCTCTTTTTTTTCCCCTGGGGCACTTTATAATATCTAAACTGTTTCCTAATGACTATAACACATTCTGATAAGAGACCATCTTGGTAAGAAATTAGATTGGCACAATATCTTGGATTCCTCTAAAAATAAATTTAGAAATGCCTAGGAGAGCTTAATATTTCAGTTATCATGATCTACCTATCAGGGTGAAACATACTCGTTCATTTTCTAGGATTTTGTGAATAATATGATTCCTTTTTAGTGAAGTTACTCAAATATCAGGAGCAAAACCCCACACACCATTTATACAAAGAACACAGAGGGAATGCTCAGAAAGGGATTACATAAAATATTCTTTAGAATTCTGCATTGTTTAAATGTAGTCATTCATCTCTCTGGGCTTCATCTGTAAATTGAGGGGGCTGCACTCTGATTTCTAAAGGCTCTGGTGGCTCTAAAAAGTCTATTGAAAACTAAAGACAAGACTTAGAGAATTCTATGTGGGGGACTATTGAAGAATTGCTACCATCTTCAAATTTCTAATACATTCCTCATTGGTGATTCAAGGAAGAAAAAGTTGTTCATTCAGTTATGTGGAAAAAGAGAGAAAAATATGCTGAATAAAGTATTTCTTTTTCTCATTCCTCAAAATATTTGCTTGCACAAGATTTTGTCTGTTAATTGGTAGAATTTGGAAACAAACACAGATTCAGACTTTTTTAATGTGACAAAAATCTATTGAATAAATACTTTGGAGCTTTTTTTGTTGTTGTTCCTTTGAGGCCTTTAAAATTTATTAGTATAATATGCCATGTGGAGTAGTGGAAGGAAGATTGGTCTCAGAATTAGGATGACCTAGTTCAAATTCTGCCTGAAACTCTCTAGGCCTATTAATTTGCAGAAAAGTTGCCTATTTGCAGTGGTACAAGGATTTTTTTCACCTAAAACTCCCTACACCAATGAAATCATGGCTATCAGACAAAAATATTCACTTTGAATTCCTTCTTGAAATTTTCCTCTACTAAAATCTCCCCTTATGCCATTCTACATTATCTATACTTGACTTTCTATTTGATTTTCCTAAAGATCCCACTGGTCCCACACTCTCCATTTCTTCATTGGTTCATCATAACTTAACAAGTATTACAAACACTGTTTGACATTCCACAGCCTCAATTCACCTTTTTTATATTTCACGACCTATCAGTATCATGGCAAATAATCTGGCTAACCCTTATTACTCATTATGACCCAAATATCCCTTCCTCATGCTTTTGTGATTCTATGCTCTTATTTTTTCCTATACCTGGAACTTCTTCTCCTTCTTTTTCCAGTTGTTGACATTTTATTCATTCTACTCAAATTCAACTGTGAAAACAATTGTTTTCTTAAAAAAAAAAAACAAACCAAAAAACCCCAAAACAAAGCAAAAACTTATCAGGATAGAACAGCTGCCTCAATATAAGATGAATTATTTGTTTTTATTCTTTGTTTTTGCACCAAACTATGATTTTATTATTGTAGGGAGATATACTGAGATACTCTCCCTATGCAAACTGACACCTGTTTTTAAATGCATAGCCTTAGATAGCTGTCTGAGAATTAAACGACTTGCCCAGGAACATATCGCTGGTGTATTAGAGACGGGATTTGATTCCAGAATTTCCTGTATCTAAGGCCAGCATTCCAAGCACCATATCTCTTACAGTTTTAATGAACTGAAAGGTCACTTTGAATCAAAGATAGAAAGCAAAAAAAATGTTAAACCTTGAGAGAATAAATAAATAAAATTAGAAAACTGCATTAATAGAATTGCATTCAATAAAAAAAAAGTTATATTCACAGTATGCTTTTCCTAGTTAGAATATATCTGCAGTATTGCAGTCAGTTGTAAGCAGCATATTTTAGTCTAGCTTTTAGGAACTGTTGCTGTACCCAAAGGAACTGTGAGGTGCTGTGCTACTCCCTGTTCTGTACCTAGGCAAGTGATTTGGACTCGTTTTAGTCCTTAAGGGAGCCTGGATTTAAAAAGGAGTTTAGGATCCTTTTTCTTACATGTGTTAGTTTATGTTCCCAAACCCAGCTGCCCAGAAAAAAAGAAAACGTAAGTTATGACTCATGGCCAAGTCTCCCTGAAATGGTGAAGTATTCAATGTACGATAAATATTAGCTATGGAGCAAGTAATTTATCCCTAGATACAAAATACATGCTAAACAACATTCACAATTTCATATTAACAGAGCAAATAAAGCAGGTTTCCATATCTATATTGTTGTAATCTGCTGGGTGGTTTATATTTAATCTCATTAGAACATAAAGCAATTTGTAGTATGACTAATTAGATATTTAATATTATACTTAGGCTCAGTAGAATCTTTATAATAGCAAACTGATCCAGTTATTCAATTCTTAAAGTCTGGTAGTCTATCAAAGAGCATTGGACTGCACTGTCCCTCCTTCACTGTACTCCCCTTCTCCACACACATACAACCATGCTTCTCTAGTTCTGACCTAAGATGGGATGTCCAGGGCTTTCAAAGTTATCTCTAATCCTGAACAACTCAGTCTAAGGAAGCTAGGGAAAGAATTGGATAGAGTACAGCTTAGTACAAAGTTTATCACATAGTAAGTGCTATATAAATTTAGCTACTATTACTACTACTACTACTACTACTACTACTACTACTACTACTACTACTGCTGCTGCTACTACTACTATGACTACTACTTACCCGATTAAAATCAGGAAAGAACAAACACTGAAGGGTCAAAGATAGTCACTGACCCAGGAGGAAATTTGACTTATTGCTTGTTTCATGGGAGTATTTTCCATGGCATTACAGTAGACAATACCCATCATTCCTCCTCCCTAACTGGAGTCATTGCATAACTGTATGAAATTGGAAAGTCACAGTTAAATGGGTAATGATTAGATGCTTCTCCAAGTATTGTAGTATCCTGTCACTCCATTGCTTTTATAGGGCAAAGGAATATACAAAGAAATGCTCAGTGTTGAACATCACACCACTGGACCTCATGACATTAGTAAATATGTTGACAAGTTGGAGTGTACTCAGACAAAAGTGAAAGGATGGTGAGAGGACTTGCATCCATACCATATAATGATCTAAAAGAATTTTGGGAAAAACAAACCATTTATAGTGAGAAGAATTATCCCTAACTGAGAATGGTATTTTGATTTACTTTAAAAGCCCGAGACAATAAACATTAAATCAAAATTTATTTAAAAGTAATTTTAAGAAATTAAAAATAATCAGGAAATCCAATGACTTCACCAAAGTGATAGAATACAAAATAAATCCACTGAAACAGCAATGTTTCTTATATTGTCCCTGCCCACTAGACTCCAACACTTTTCTTTTTACTATATCACAGCAATAAAGCAATGAGCTGTGCACTTGTAGTTGAAACTTGCCATGTTGTACAGTGGCATGATTTAAGTTGCATGATACTGGCAAAACAATCCCAAAGATAACTCCTATTTAGACTGATTGACTATGTTCCTCCTTAATGAGAGTGTTATGTGCAGAGACATTATCACTCTACTGCAGATTGTGCATTACTGAATGGCCACATCAGAAATTTTCATTAGAAACTTCTAGACTTATTAGACCACTAGTTCCAGACCCAGGCACAACTTGACAATGGGGCATTTCCTTTCATTTTTTTTTTTTTGCTTTAATCTCAGATGTGTAAGATTTGGCTTACAATTTTTCTTCTTCCATTAACATCATTAAGCTTTAGAAAGGGAATTTCCTTTGTTTTGTTTTGTTTTGTTTTTTTCTGATTAAGAGGAAGAATAAAAGGTCTGGATAAAAGGCCTGGAAAAGAATGTCAGAAGAATGAGGTTCAAGTCCTAGCACTTAACTCCAGTTAACAATTGCTCAAGTGATTTCACCAGGCTGGGTGTCTTTCTCTCTCTCTCTCTCTCTCTCTCTCTCTCTTATTTTTTGGAGGGCAATTGGGGTGAAGTGACTTGCCCAAGGTCACATGGCTAGTTTTTGTGTTAAGTGTCAGGCTGGATTTGAGCTCAGGTCCTCCTGACTCCAGAGCCTATTCACTGCACCACCTAGTTGCCCCATGGGCTTCAGTTTTTTCATATATGACATGAGGGGGTGGGACATACGATTCTTCAGTATCTTAAAGCCTTAAGAAGTCTTAAAAATTATATAATGCATCTGAAATATTGAATAATTTTTAAAATATAACAAGGGAAGGGAAGATTTGGTTTGTCATAGTGAATATAGAGCCAAACTTGGAGTTAGGAAAACAAACTTTAATCCCTGCATACACACTATCTTTTGGCCCACAAGAAAAATCACTTAACCTTTCACTTCCTGGTCAAATTTCCAAGAATATAAGAAACAGACAAATTGCTTATCTGTATAGGTGAAAGCACTTTCCATTTTACAAGAACACTATGCTTAAAAAATATTATGGACCTGGGGAAAAAACTTATTTATATAGAAGTTATAATTTATTTTTATTACAGTAGATAATGTTTAGGTTGGAAAAAATATATTCCCTACTTATTCTAATTAAAACATGGTAAGGAATAATATTATATATTTTTATAAGTTGTGACAAGCCTATCATAGACTATAATAAATCATAGAATTTCAGGTTCTGAAAGAACCTCAGTATGGCAAAATTGAACCAGCAGCCAAAAGAATTTCCCATCCCCTATAATATACCCCACAAGTAAACATCTAGCTTCTTCCTGAAGACCTTCAATGACAGAGATGTTGCCACTTACTAAGTCAGTTTATTTCACTCTTTTATAGCTCTAATTATTAGGATGTTTTTCCTGGCATAAAGCCAATGTAATGGTGGATCCAATACCCATGGTGGGTGTCTCAAAAAAACATTTGAGGTGCTGTAGTAGCAATAGTAGTCCCCTCTTCTTTTTGTTAGCCTACATAGAAAAGAATTGTCAATTAATTAACTGGATGACAAAATAATCTAACAATATAGTATTTGATTTGCCCACATCTTGGTGCTACATTCAAGGTGACAGCCAGCCTAGGTAGTTAGTCTATGAAAACTTTTTCAAAGGCTATAGCAGCCTCCTCTCCACTAGAGGGTGGTCAACTTACAAACTCTTAGTATTTCTCCTCCCAGCACCCAACATCACATCTTCAGCTTTCCGGAAAATTTCCTTCCTTCTACTATTCATAGAACTCAGGTGGCATTTAGTTAGTTAATAAATATTTATCAAGCACCTCTTATGTGTCAAGCAGGGAATATAGAAAGAGGCAAAAGATAGTCCCTGTACTCAAGAAACTTATAAACTAATGAGGGAAGAGGCATTTATTTTACCATGTTGTTCACAAAACAATAAAGTTGAAATTTTAAAAGAGCTATCAAATCAAATCATCTTTGAAACCCAAACTTCCTTCTAAATACTTAAAAGAAATGGATTACATATTTTTTTATTTACAGGCATAAGATCTGAAAAAAAAATGAAAAAGTGGGGAAGAGAGTCCATCCCTTTTTGTCAAAGGCCAGTTTCTGACCTGGTCTATACATGGGAAGAGTGTGGTCCAGGATGTCTCCCAAGCCAGCTTCTTGTGAAGGCTATATTATGTCTTAAGATTGGCCCACCATCACTTCATGACTTGCAGAAATTTAGGACATGATAACTGAACAGTGTCTCAGACAGATGCATGCAAGCAAACAAGGACATTAAAACATGGATGTACATAAGTGAACAAGGACATTAAAATATAAAGATGTACATAAATGAACAAGGACATTAAACATTTTTTCATGGGAATCTAAGAGATGATTGCTTTACATTCATTATATAAACCCTGCTCTCTGATCAATAAATGGGAACTGCTTATGACAGAACTTTCCTGGCTCACCTCCAATCATTCCACACTTTTCAGTTCAGCCTGTGCCCATTTTGGTGCAGGCATCACCTTAGCCCAATTTTACTATTGGATGAAGTTTCATGGTAACAATCAATCAAATGCTCTTGACAGCTTTTCTCTGGTCAGTATCTTTCTGGTAACTCTAATTCCTTGACTTTGAAACTGCTTCAGGATCTCCAGTTTTGTCACCATGCTTACCCACTCTCATTCCTCATTTTGCTAATATATCTTTCTATATACCTTCTTGGTAAACATTGCATGCTCACTTGCTTTTGTAATCTTAGTGATATTCAGATCCAGAAGAATAATTTTCCTTGTTAATTTCTCTCCGGAGAGTCGGTATAGGTCTGGATAACTGAAGTCTCTCATTGCTAATATAGTGGGATTATGATCTATTTCCTGCACTCTTTTCTGTGTAGGTTATCTGTAATCTACTCTAATGATAAAAATTACTTCTGCTGAATGTTTGTCTATATTAGCCTGAAATTATTAGATCAAGATTACCTCCCTAATGATCAATGCAATAAGGTGAATTTTAAGCAGAATGCTTCAGTACAGGAGAGTTCAGAAGGAGACATGGGATACTAAATGATTTGGATCAAAATAAGCATAAGTATTGTAAGTTTTTCAAAAATCCGGATTTTATTAATCTCCTGAGACCTTTCCACTATGAATTAGAGAGCAAGGCCTAATTTTCCTATCTTTAACTCTCTTTCTTATTTTTAATCCTACAAATTACATCCTTGAGCCTTACCATGCTTTATTGTAGGAGATAATATCAAACTAGTAGTAACTGCAGCCTCTTCCTAGATAGTACAAGAGAGAAGGTAGAAAGAGTATAACGTGTCCTTATTTCAATATTCTCCTAGAAAGAGGAGGATTTTGGTGGAGAATCCTCACTCCTGACCTAAATGAGGCAGTAGTTCCCCTGAAGGAACAAATAATTCTTTCCTAAAATCTTTTTAATCAACATATTCTCTAGTGTCCTTTTTAACTGGTTAGTGATAAACTGGTTAACTAAATATCTCGAATGAGGAAAAAATTTTCATAGCCAAGTATACTAAATAAAAACATGTTTGAAATGTGAAATGAATACACAAAATGTTGACATAAATGACAATATAGCATTCAATTTCTTATCAAAATAACATCTGCCCACTAAAAGAGGAGGAAGTATGTCGTAGATAGAAAATTTAAACAAATCTGCCTCATTAAGAAAAAGGGAATATATTAAGTTCTTTGATCATTTCTTAGATATTGAAAATCACCAACTTCTCTGTCTATTTTTATTCCACTAAGAACAGCACCAAGGAATAACATTTATTGACTTTTCAAATAGTCTAATAGTTTGCTGAACAAATTCAGATAGTTCATGTCTTTGCTTTGTGGTGCTATAAGTATATTCTCTTTCCCAGAAGTTTTTTTTTTTTTTTGGAATCAGGCCATGTTTTTCCTCTTTTTTTAGTTCACAAAATGCAATAGGACCCCAAAATTATTAAAGAAAGATGAGATTACTTGGAAAATGAATATGTTTTATCAGAAAATACAAAAAAACAACATCTAGAGGAATTTTCTAGAGTAGATTACAGATAAATATTTAATAATTGAATCCACAAAATATAAATAACTTGTGTTGTATTTTAAGGCAAAAAAAGTAAACCTCAAACCAGTAAGCATATAATGTAAGGAGTGATCAACTTGAGAAGCCATCTCCCCAGTGCTGTTTATCCCGTGGAGAGTACTAGATGTGAAATTCATAGATGGAGATTCAACTCAGTGATCTACACACTTCATAGTTTTGTTGCTGTGGGGTAGTCGTTAAATACTGATGCTGGAAGGGACCTTTGAGAATATGTAACCTGAACCCATCATTTTCTAAATAAGGAATCTAAGACATCCCCAATTAGTTTTAGAGAGAGGACTTAAATCTTGATGTTCTGAGTGTTAGTTCAGTTCTCTTTCTTTAAATAACTTGCACCTGACTTCTGTGCCTGTTTTCTCATCTGTAAAAGTATATAATGTTATTTGTACTTGGTACCTCACAGACAGAGCCTTTGCAATACCCTTTCTAAACTGTGTTGTGCTACATAAACTGCATGTTAGCATGCGTCATGAAACAGCAACACTGTTTATTTTCCCCCTCCCTCAGCATGCCCCCATCCTCTGAATAATGGTTTCCCTTACTGGTTACAAGGGCATTACTCTCAGAAAGAGAAGAGAAGTTCTTTAAGGCTTTGGGTCATGCCTTTATTTTGTGTATGTTCTGTTGTGCCTAGAGCACTGTTAAGTGCATAGTAGGAATATGATGCATACTGTGAGTCCATGACAGGCATTTTTAATATACATTTTAACATATTCAATTAGAAAAAAATATGAATCTCCACCTGAAAGAAGTAGGTGACTTTAGAAGTTAAAATGAAATTACTGGCCCCTGAGCTTAAATGTTCATGTCATCATTAGTTTCCCAACCACAGTCAGCCCTGATATGCCAATCCCAATAAATTCAAGCTCCATAATATTGTACTTATTTGCCGCCTCCTTCCATTTTCTGTCCCTGCCTCGAGTCAGACCCTCATCAATCTTTGACTAATTTATTTAAATAATCTTCTCATTGAAAACTCAACTTCTTATTTCTCAGCCTTTACAATGAAAGAAGGGAGATACTTTTTTTTTCATCTTTTCTCAAGGGACATCTTGGTCCCTTCACAGTGTCCAACATAATTTTATTTTCCTTTTCATTTATATTATTTTTAAAAAATATTCTTTATTCATTTGTTTGTTTAATTTTGGTTTACAAGATACAGTTCCACAATTCCTTGAGTTTCTTATTTTCTCCCCCTGCCTCCTCTTCCCCCACCCCATCATGGTGGCATATAGTCAAGTATAGGATCTGCAAATACTTTCACATTAGACATTAGTCACGTTATAAAGAAGGATTGTTTAAGATGGAATGAACAATGGGAAAGAGGAAACAAAACCCAACAAGAAAAGTGAAGAGAGCAGGTAGTTTGCTTCAATTTGGATTCAAACTCAGTTCTTTCTAGTTCTTTCTCTGGATGTAGAACTTTCTCTCCATCATGAGTCTTTTGGG
Organism: Gymnobelideus leadbeateri; assembly: GCA_011680675.1. Lineage (NCBI taxonomy): Eukaryota > Metazoa > Chordata > Mammalia > Diprotodontia > Petauridae > Gymnobelideus > Gymnobelideus leadbeateri. The sequence goes on from WOXC01009400.1 coordinate 85,126, forward strand.
ATTGACTTATAACCCTGCATTGCTGAGAAGAGTCCAGTCTATCAAAGTTGGTCATCACACATACATTATTTCTGTAATTGTGGACAAATTTCTCCTGGTTCTACTCTTCTCACTCAGCATCAGTTCATAGAAGCCTCTCCAGGTAAATATGAAGTCCATCTACTCCTCGTTTCTTATATCATAATAGTATTCTATTACATTCATATACCACAGATGTTCAGCCATTTCAAGCTGATGGGTACCCCCTTAATTTCCAATATTTTGCCAACACAAAAAGAGTTGTTATAAATATTTTGTACATATGGATCTTCCTCCCACTTCTATGATCTCTACAACCCTAGAAGTGGTATTGCTTGAGCAAAGAGTAAGAAATTATTTATAGCCCTTTGAGAATAATTCAAGATTGCTCTCCAGAATGGGTGGATCAGTTCACAACTTCACCAGCAATGCATTAGTTTTCCAATTTTTCTACATCCTCTCCAGCATTTGTCACTTTCCTATTTTGTCATCTTAGCCAATCTGACTGGTGAGATGTGGTACCTCAGAGTTGTTTTGATTTGCATTTCTCTAATCAATAATGATTTAGAGCATTTCTTCATATGCTTATAGATATCTTTAATTTCTTTCTCTGAAAACTGCCTGTTCATATCCATTGATTATTTATCAATTGGGTATTGACTTGTATTCCTATAGATTTGACTCAATTTTCTGTATATTTTAGAAATGAGGCCTTTATCAGAGACATAGGTTGTAAAAATTCTTTCCCAATTTTCCACTTCCCTCCTAATCTTGGTTACATTGCCTTTGTTTTTATCGAAGCTTTTCAACTTAATGTAATCAGTACTTGCAATTGTAATCAATGCTTGCAATATTTTCTCCTTAATCTTGTAATTCTGGAATTTGGCTTTTTTATTTCTTGTAGTTTTCAATTTGGGTTCTCTTTCAGGAGGAGACTGGTGAATTCTTTCAACAATTATTTTACCTTATGATTCTAGGATTTCAGGAGAGTTTTCTTTGACAATCTCTTGGAAGATGTTGTCCAGGCTGCTTTTTTTCATCATGGCTTTCCAGTAGACAAGTAATTCTTAAGGTATCTCTCCTGGATCTGTACTCCAGGTCAGTTGTTTTTCCAGTGAGATATTATACACTTTCTTCCAATTTTTTCAATCTTCATATTTTGTTTGATTGACTTTTGGTGCATCATAAAGTCCTGAGCTTCAATTTGACTGATTCTAATTTTACTGAATTATTTTCTTTGGTTAGTTTTTGAAGGTCCTTTTTAAGGGAGGTATTTTCTCTAATTAGTTCACAAATTTTACTTTTTAAGGATTTGTTTTCTTCAATGAGACTTTCCCCCCCCAATTTGGTCACTGTAGATTTAAATTTATCTTCTACCTCCCTAATTTGGCTTTTAAAATCTTTCGTGAGCTCCTCTAAGAATGCTTTTTGGGTTTGAGACCAGTTCATATTTCTATCTGTGTTCACAGAGTCTGTGGTGTCTCATGAAAGTGATTCTTCTGGTTCAGAATAATAGGATTCTATTGTCTTTGGTTTTGCCTTTGCAAGTTGCTTCTGGCCCATTGTAATTGCCTTTTTCCTATCCTCTAAGGTGCATTTCTGCTCCTGGGGTACAGAGGGCTCTGATCTAAGATTCTCAAGCTGGGAGCTAGGGGCCTGGTTGTTGGCTTTGTGTGCTGCAGCCTTTGGGTATCTAGATTGAGGCCAAGGTCTGGGTTCTCAGTGTTTCCCCTGAGTTATCCTGAAGCTCACAGAGTAATCTGTGGGGGAGGGCTGGTCTGGAAGCTTCAGATTTCTGCCTCTATGATCCTGGGCTACTTCTCAGGCAGGCTTTTGCTGGTCAGGTTAGGTAAGGGTTGTTGGGACCCTTTCTGCCCTTCCCTTCAGACTCCTTACAGCCTCAGTTACACCCTTTCTTCCTGACTCTTAAGCCTGAGGCTATTTCTGCTATTTCAGGATTTTACTGTGGGTGGGATATTTATCTCTGGGTTTTCTAGGTCAGGGAGGGGGAATCAGAGAAGCTAGAGATTACTTTTCCATCCTGGCCCCTGGAAAATCAGACAGGTGATTTTTAAATTTCCAGGGTGTGGGCTGATAGCCCCAGCAGAAGCTGCTGTCTGTGATGCAGGCCCTGTGCTTTTTCTTACCCAGCTCCAATGGATCCTCCCATCCCATGGTGAGATGCTGATGACAGGGCTTTGAATCACCCTTGGGGTGGGTGAGTCTGATGGCTGGGGCTCCTTCTCACTAGCTATGCTGTAGTCTGCTCTATTTATAATATTTTTTGTTAAGGATTGTAGTTTTAGCTGGTTATACTTCATTTATTCTGTATGAATCTTTTTGTATTTAAAAATCTTAATTTTTATTTCTCAAAGTATAATAATATTGTATAATATTCATATGACACTATTTCATTAGTCATTCTCAAATTAATTAATGGGTACCCATATGGCTCTGAGTCAGTTCGTTATTGAATGAGGCTTGTATAATAATAATAATAATAATAATAAACAATAATGACAACTATAATGTACTTTAAAGTTTGTAAAATACTTTAAACATTTTCTCATTTTATCCAGGGAAGTAGGTATTATGATTAAGCCCATTTTTTGATGAGTAAATTGAAGCAGATAGGTTAAGTAACTTGCCCAAGGTCCAACAGTTTTAAGTATTTACAGTCAACTTTGTACTTAATGCTTGCTGACACCAGATTCAGTCCAATATCCACTCTGCCACATACTTATGAATTTTTTAGCATATATGGTAACTTTCTGTCCTTAACCTCCTTAGAGTATTTGTCTCAAAATGAGATGCATGCATCAAAGAATATGGACAGTTTAGTTAACTTCTTACCATAATAATAAAAAAATGCTTTCCATAGAGGTTCCACCAATTAATTCACAGTTCAAGCAAGCTGGATTACTTAGCCTATCTTCCCAAGTTCTCTGGGTATCAACCATTTCCATTATGGTTATCTTTGCTAATTTGCTAGATTTTGGATAGAACATTAGAATTGTTTTGACATATACTTTTTTTACTTAGAATGATCTTTGATATAGTTGGTATTAGTTGGGTCTGTGGTATCCATTTTTTCTAGATAAACTCTCACAATAATAAACAACTCTCTCATCCTCCTAAAAAGGATCCACTGCCTTTGAATTGCACCAGACCAGTATTTCTGAGAAAATGTACTTACTTTTTTGCATCTCAATCTTTCCATTGACACTTACTTTTGTTGAGGTATTAAATATGAGTGTGTATACACACACACACACACACACACATATATATATATATATATACATATGCATGCATGTATATGTATATGCACACATAGATTTGCAGAAAATCAGTTACATTGTACTACCCAATGTCTTATTTCTTCTGATTTTTCATGGATTCATTTCATGGCTACTTGGCTAAATTTTTACCTATTTGAATTTTTATTACTTCAAAGCCGAAGACATTTCTCCTGACTCCTCACAAAATTCATTGTTGTTGTGAATATACTTCTAACATATAGCAACCATGTATTGTAAAGTTTCAAGCATGTTTCCTTCACCTTACCCCCTCTGATACCAATCTGTGATTTTAGTCAATCATCTTTTGTTCTCTCTATTCAAAAGCCACCTGAAATTGTCTACTTTCCCCTGCCTGAGTAGTAGTGTGAAATTCAGCTTAAACAAACAAAAAAAGCAATTGTTTTCTTCTGGAAAATCTGTAACCCTTAAATTAACTTTCAACCTCATGTCTTTCAGTTCAGTTACTTTGGTATATAAAATATTTTCAAAATTATTCTCCTATGCTTCCTTCTGTCAATTTTCTCTATCTTTTGTATTTTTTTCAAATGCTTTATTAACTTCTGTTTTAAATCATTCATTTCCACCAAATTTTGAGTTACAATTTTTCCTCGTTTTTCCCCTACCCACTAACCCAAAAAAGCGGTCCCACAATATATCCCCTCCTCCAATCTGCTCTTTTCCATATATTTCCCATACCCCCTTTGACTTTTCCAGTAGGGCATGGTAGACCTCTATGCCCCAATTGCTATATATCTCATTTCACAATTACATGTACAATAGTATTGATAATATTATTCATATATTTTTAAACATTTGAATTTAAAACATTGAGTTCCAGATTCATTTCCTTCCTCGCTTGTCACCCACCCTTACTGGGAAGAGAAGCAATTCAGTATAGTTGTACATGTTTAGCCTATGAAAAACATTACCATAGTAGATATATTATAAAAGACTGACTATATTTCCCTCCCTCCTATTCCACCTCCCTCTTGTTCACTTCTCTATTTTGATCCTGTCCAGTTTCAAAAGTGGGTGCTTCCAACTTCCCTCCCCCTCAGCCTGCCCTCTCTTCCATCATTCCCCCCTCTCATCTCTTTCCTTCCTACTCTCCTGTAGGGTGAAATATCCTATTTACTATGTATGTCATTCTCTCCCTGAGCCAAATTCAATGAGAATAAGGTTTTGCCTCTTTACCTTCCTGTTCTTCCCCTCCCTTGCATCCATTTCCCCTTGCCTCTTCTATATGAGATAGTTTACCCCATTCTGTCTCTCCCCATCTCCTCTTTTTATATTCCTTTCTCACCTCTTAATTTCACCTTTTAAGTACCATCCTTTCCTATTAAAATGGTCCTGTGCCCTTTATCCAGGTATACCTGTAAACATATATACACATTTTCACATATGTATTCATATGCCCATATACCCTTCTTCAAATATTTTCATAGAGAAAAGTTTCATCGATTACAGTTATTGTTTTTCCATGTAGGAACGTAAATAGTTCAACGTTGATAAGTTCATTATGATTCTTTTCCCTGTTTACCTTCTCAAGCATCTCTTGCTTCTTGTGTCTGAATGTCAAATTTTCTATTCAACTCTGGTTTTTTCATCAAGAATGCTTGAAAGTCCTCTATTCCACTGAATGATCATATTTTCCCCTGAAACATGATACTCAGTTTTGCTGGGTAGGTGATTCTTGGTTTTAATCCCAGCTCCTTTGCCCTCCAGAATATCATATTCCAAGACCTTCAATCCCTCAGTGTTGAAGCTGCCAAATCCTGTATTATACTGATTGTGTTTTCACAATATTCAAATTGTTTCTTCTTGGCTGCTTATAATATTCTCTCTTTTTTCTGGAAACTTTGGAACCTGGCTATAAGATTCCTAGGAGTTTTCTCTTTGAGATATTTTTCAGGAGGTGATTGATGTATTCTTTCAAGCTTGATTTTGCCCTTTGGATCTAAAACATCTGGGCAGTTTTCCTTGAGAATTTCTTGGACGATAATTTCTAGGTTCTTTCTTTGATCATGGCTTTTAGGTAGTTCAATAATTTTTAAATGATCTCTCCTGGATCTATTTTCCAGGTTAGTGGTTTTTCCCATGAGATATTTCACATTACCTTCTCTTCTTTCATTTGTTTGGATCTGCTTACCAGCATCTTGATTCCTTATAAAGTCACTAGCTTCCATTTGCTCCAGTCTAATTCTGAAGGGATGATTCTCCTCAGTGAGCTTTTGAGATTCTTTTCACATCTGGAAATTCAGCTTTTTAAGGCATTCTTCTCCTCATTGTCTTTTTGAGCCCCTTTTGCCATTTGAGTTAGTCTATTTTTCAAGGTGTTATTTTCCTCTGTCAGGTTGTTGACTCTCAATCATAATTTTCTTGCATCATTCTCATTTGTCTCCCAATTTTTCCTCCATTTCTCTTATTTGCTTCTTAATGTCTTCTATGGCCTGTAACTAGCTCATATTTTTCTTGGAAGCTTTTGGTGTAGGAGTTCCGACTTCACCATCTTCCTCCTGTTCCATGCTTTGATCATTTTTGTCACCAAAGTAGGAGTGTAGAGTTGGGGTACTCTGTTTATTTTGCTTCCTTTGCTTTCTCATTTCACCACTTAGTCACTTGGCCCCTGGCCTTTTTGCCACAGTAAGACTCTGCTGCCAGACAGGGGTGCTTCCATCCCATACGCTGGGGTTTTCTAAGCTGCTGGAGGTATTAGTTGGGTGCTATCACTGAAGCCTCCACACACTCTGGCAATCTGGTCACACACCCCAGTATCTCCACCCTAGCCTGCAATCCAGATCCAAGCAAGTTAAAGCAAGAGCATTTACCCCTCAGACTGGTTGCTTTGTCCCCCTACAGTCTGCAGGCCAGGAGCTGAAGGTGGAATGTGGCTATGGCTGTGTCAGGGCTTGTCACTAGCTTCTCCCCCAGTGGAAAGAGGCTGATGTTCTCCCTACCACTGGGTCCCAAAGTCCGTACTGTACTGACCTCTCACTTTGTCCTTAGCATTCATGTGTTGATAATTCTGGAAAATCCACTGCTGTAAGTATTCTGGAATCCCTCCAGCTGGTGTTTGGTCAGGCCCACCCTGGGTCTTACACCTCTGGCTTACCTGGTCCTGGGTTTGGCACCCAGAGTGCTGTTCTGGCTGCTCCCTGCTGGGCTGCTGGGATGTCCTCAGTGGGATGTTAGCTTCTCTGTGTCATTTTGTGGGTTCTGGAGCTCCAAAGTTTGTTCAGAGTCTCTTTTCACATGGATTGGGGAATGTGGAAGCTGGAACTGTGCAGAAGTTTTGTTTCTGCTCTGCCATCTTGACTCTGCCCCCATCACTTGTATTTTTTAATTCTAAACTTATCTCTTTTTCTGAACCTCTGATACTTTGGAGTGTTATTCCAAAAATGTTCTAAATTATCTGCTCTGTTGTTTGTTTTTATTAACTCTAGTTGTTAAACTCTAAATTTGTCTTATTTTTTCTGATTTTTCATGGCAACATAATAATTTTGACTTACTTGAATTTTTATTCCTTCAAAGCTAAAGACATCTCTCCTGACTCCTCACAAAATTTGTTGTTGTTGAGAATATAGTTCTAACATACAGCAACTATGTACTGTAAAGTTTCAAGCATGTTTCCTTCACCTTCCCCCCTCTCACACCAATCTGTGATTTCAGTCAATCAATCTTTTCTTCGCTCTATTCAAAAGCCACCTGAAATTGTCTAATGTCCTCTGCCTTAGTAATAGTGTGAAATTCAGCTTAAACAAACAAACAAACAAGTAATCATTTTCATCTGGAAAATCTGTGGCCCTTAAATTAACTTTCAGCCTCCTGTCTTTCAGTTTAGTTACTTTGGTATGTATAATATATATACATTATAATATATATGTATATATTATGTATGATATATATACACGTAAATATATATATATATATATTTCCAAATTATTCTCCTATGTTTCCTCATGTCAATTTTCTCTATCTTTTGTATTTTTTAATTCCAAACTTATCTCTTTTTCCAAACTTCTGATACTTTGGAGCGTTATTCCAACATATGGTCTAAATTATCTACTCTGTTATTTGTTTTTATTAACTCTAGTTGGTAAACTCTAGATTTGTTGCTGATTTCCTACTCAACATCTTTTTCTTTTAAGTTTTACTTACCTTTTGAACCATTTTGGAGTTTGTTGCTTTTCTTTTATAATATCTGGGGAATTTGTAGAATTTTCTTTTTTAGTAGAAGATTTTTGATTCACTTTCCTATGTATGCTAAAATTTGTTCAGTGTGATATGTCCATTAAATTAAATTTTATTCATTCTCCTTACATTTTTTGGGTTTCATTTTTGCTTTGTTTGCTTTTCCTTTATACAAGTTTTTTTTAATCATCATTTTATGCACATTTCCTTTGAGGTTTCTAAGTATAGAATATAACTACTCTTCCATATTGCCAATTATATCCAATATTTCTTTTAATATATTATACCTTAAAGATAATTTTTTCTTGGCTTATACACACAAATGTAATATATAAGCATATATATGTATGTATATGTGTGTATGTTTGCATGTATGTAAATCTCATTGTGTCCATTCATTCCATCAATAATTCAATCAATCTATCAGTAATCCAAAATAATAAACCAATAAGCATTTGTTAAGCATTTTCTGTGACAGTCATGACATTAGGTGCTGGAAATACAAAAACAAAAATGAGAGGGGCGGCTAGGTGGCGCAGTGAATAGAGCGCCGGCCCTGGAATCAGAAGGACCTGAGTTCGGAGCCAGCCTCCGACACTTAATCCACACAAACAAAAACCTAGCCGTGTAACCTTGGGCAAGTTACTTAACCCCAATTGCCCTAAAGGGGCGACTAGGTGGAGCAGTGAGTAAGAGCGCCGGCCTCGGAGTTTGGATGACCCGAGATCAGATCCGGCCTCAGAAAACGAGCACCCACACATAAATAATGACTAGCCGTGTAACCTTGAGCAAGTTACTTAACCCCAATTGCTTCTAAAAAAAAAAAAAAAAAAAAAAAAATGAGAAAGTCTCCACCTTCAAAGAGCTTAAATTAAATCAGTCTTTTTGTAAAATCAACATAATTTAGTATTGTGGATTCTCACATCAGCATTAATACTAGTATAGTTACCTATATTACTAAGAAACATGTGCTACTTTTTTCAGTCATACCTGTGACTTCATTGCTTTGAAGAGCTACTGTAGAGAACCTCCCATACTAATAAAAACTTACTTCAGTGCAATTAATAGTATTAGAAAATTGATGGGGCACTGAATGTTTAAGTCACTTTCCAGGAATCACAACAAGTGAATGACAGAGGCAAGAAATGTATCCAGATTTTCTTGGCTCCAAAGTCAATTATGTACACACTACACCACACTGCCTTTATTTGAAATTCTATGTGGACTAATGCTGACATGAAAAAACACCATACCAATAGAATGTAAGCTCTTTGAGCGAAGGAATTTTATTACTTTTAAAAATATTTGTTGTAAGTAAGAGCACTGGCCCCAGTGTCACAAATAATGACTGGCCATATAACCTTGAGCAAGTTACTTAAACCCAATTGCTTTAAAAACATTTTCAATACATGATTACTAAAAAGATTAGCTTCAAAGAATATTTTATGGAGATGATCAAAGTCTGTTTACATGGGTATTGTTTTTTTATAGAAAAAAATGAAAATTTAGTTTCTGTAAATCATTGATAAGAAATCTTCCCAAAGTTTTCTCCAGATTATTTGAAATTGCATATATCCTAGTGGTTTACAGGGATTATTCATTATTTATTCCTTGCTATATAAATGAACTATCCTTTGTTATGTCACTAATAACATCTTCTACACTATTTCTCCAGTTCAATTCTTTGTATTGTGTTTCTATGTACATTCCTTACTTACCTCTCGATTGTTCTTCGGTGAATTTTCAACTTTAATATACAGAGATTGTATTCCAATAAAGCTGATAAATAAATGTATGTTTTTTAAACAAAGACATGAAACAGAAAAAAAGCCCAAGCTCTTTATGTTTCTGGACTAATTTAGATTTAAATGGAAAGAAAAGCAAGAGCTAGACCATCTCTGGAAAATTGTGCAGTACTTATAAAGACACTCAGTGACTCACTGAAAAAATGAGCCATCTTTTGAAAGAAATATTTTTCTGGTGCTACAGAATGTGAGCCATGGTATGCCACATAAAAGATAATTTAAAACTGAAAACTTGAATATAATATTTTAAAATATCCTATAAAATTATGTTAAGGGGAGTGATTCACAAGCATTTATATCTGTTCCACAGAGAATCATGATAGCTTTGTTGTGGCAACAGACACAAAGTTTAATAGATTTTAAGCAAGACTAAAATAAAAGAGCAACAAAACTACCAATTTTTTAGTTAAAAAAGTATGTCCATAATAAATGAAGAGAAGAAAGGAAATTATTAGAAATTATTTTGCTCAATTTCCTGCCAGAAAAATTAGTGCAATTTGATATATAACATATGATGCATATGAATATACTAATGAGATTATAAAATAGAGAATGTAAATGATATGGCCTCAAAAGTAGTAACTGAATAAGCCACAAGTGAAATCCCAAAGGAGAAGAGTAATGGGAAGGATAAGATGGCTTTAAAAGTAATTCTATCAATCATCCAGGGAAAAACTAATGCAATTTTACTTTAATGGTTTATAAAATCAGGGAACAAGACATCCCATCAACCTTCCATGAAACGCATATGGTCAGAGGCAGAGCCAAGATGGCATACTAGAAAAACACTCATTTGAGTTCTCCCAAATCCCCCTCTGAACAATGCTAAAGGAATGCTTCATATAAAATTGCAGGGTTGCAAAATCCAACAAAAGTTTTCATGACATGATTTTCAAGCATCAGACAACTTAGGAGGTTGGGAAGAAAGGTCTTTCTTACCTGGTTGGCAACATGATGAGTCTCAAACAAAGAGCAAACCCTGTGCTGGCAAACCAACGATAGGCCTTGGAGTTGGTTGCTTCGGGAGAAGCAGCTATCTTAGGAATGATCAGACCACTGACTGCTGGGGGAAGAGCATTGAACAACTGGTTGAAAGGATATTACAGGGAACCCTTTGCTTGTACTGGATACAGGACCCTGTTGAATTGCCTACACTCTCTTCTTGGTTTTTGTTGCTGGGCTTAAAGGACAAATAGCACTTTTGGTTACAGGGGAGCAAAATATTTGTGGTTGCTCATGGAAAAATAGGGATGCTATTATCAATTTCAAGACAAAGAACACTAGCAATTGTGAGTATGATAAGGATGTGGTCACAGTACCAGGAATAGGAGGAGTGCTAGCTATATTAATTACAGAATAACAATGTCCTTTCCTGGATATAGACCAGAACATAGATCAGAAAAGTAGTGACCAAACCTCTCCTAAAATCAAACAACCTTGGAAACACCAAAAACAGAGACACCCCCTAAAGCTAGCTCTGAAATGATAGCAAGTGAGGCTTGATTCAGTGATTCCTTCAACTTGGGAGCAGAGACCAAATTTAAATTTCTTTCATTTTTAAGCTTTTCTTTAGTATTTTATTCCCCCCAGTTACATGTAAAGACAGTTTTAAATATTTGTTTTTAAAACTTGGCTTCTAAATTATGTCCTTTCTTTCCTCCCCACCCTCCCTTATTGAGAAGGCAAGTAATTCAATATAGGTTATACACAGGCAGTCATGTATCCATGATAGTCATGCTGTGAAAGAAAATATAGACAAAAAACCCCAAGAAAAATAAGGAAAGTAAAAAAAAATGTATGCTTCAATTTGTATTCAGACATCATCAATTCTTTTGCTGGGGATGAATAGCATTTTTTCATAAGTCCTTCAGAGTTGTCTTGGATCATTGTATTGCTGAGAATAGTAAGTCATTCACAACTGATCATCTTACAATATTGCTGTTACTTTGTACACTGTACTTTGTACACTTTGCATCAGCCCATGCAAATCTTTCTAGATTTTTCTGAGAGCTTTCTTTTCATCATTTCTTCTAGTAAAATAGTATTTCATCACAATCACATACTTGTTCAACCATTCCTTATTGGTAGCCATGCCCTCAATTTCTAATTCTTTCCCTGGGAAAAGAATTGCTATGAATATTTTTGTATATAAAGCCCTTTTCCTTTTTGGGATACAGACCTAGTAATATTGCTAGGTTAAAGGGTGTGCATGCTTTTATAGACTTTGGGCATATTTCCAAATTGCTCTCAAGAATAATTGGATCAGGTCCCAACTCTATTGACAATTCATTAATGTATCATTTTCTCTACATCCCCTACAATAATGATCATTTTCTTTTTTTGTCTTATTAGCCAATCTTATAGGTAGGAGGTAGTAGCTCAGAATTTTTTAAATTTGAATTTCTGCAGTAAATAGTAACAGAGCATTTTCTTTCAATATAGATATAGATAGCTTTCATTTTTTCATCTGAAAACTGATCATATCCTTTGGCCTTTGGTCATATCAATTAGGGAATGACTCTTATTTTTATAAATTTGACTTTGTGTGAAAAGTGTCTTGTAGTTGTGTTCAGATAGGTCCTGGGTCCAAATCTGTTTTTAACATGTTACTTTTAGTATTGTGTGTTTGTGTGTGTGTGTGTGTGTGTGTGTGTGTGTGTGTGTGTGTGCATCCTTTACCAAGTTGTTGACTTTTTGATGCATTTCTTGGATTACTCTTTATTTCTCAACCTAATTTTCCCTGTATCTATTTGATTTGATTTTTAAAATATTTTTTGAATTCTTCTAGGATTTCATTTTGGTCCTGAGACTAATTCAAATTTTCCTTTGAGGCTTTAGATATAGCGCTTTTAACTTTGTTGTCACCTTCTGAGTCTGTGTTTTAATCCTCCTTGTCACCATAGTAACGTTCTCTGGTCAGTTTCTTTCATGTTTCCTAATGTTTTCAATCTATTTGTTGACTTTTAATTTTTATATTAAAGTTAGGCTATGCTCCTGAGGTGGAAAGGACACTGTCCTAGTCTACAGGTATTTTATGTAGATGTTTTAGAGCCCTAGTTCTGGAGGGGGTGTAAAGTTTTAGTTCTTTCAAAGGGGCATGGTGGAAGGAGAGGTTTGTTTACCACTCTCCTGAACTGCCCTCTGGTCTATGAGTCACCACAAGCCATCTTATCGGCCCTGGAATTGTACTCATGGTCCTAGGTCCCTTGAGGTCTTAGATGTGTGTGTATGTTTGTGTGTGTGCATGTGTGTGTGTGTGTGTGTGTGTGTGTGTGTGTGTGTGCCTGGTATGCTTGTGTTTGTGAGTGACTTTATACTTCATATGATAAACTTTTTAAAAAGACAATTGCAGATACTAGAATGTTTCAATTGGAGTCTATTTACTAAACTTTTCCATTTGGGGTTGAACTGCAGAAATCAATGCAGTGACAGGGGTTTGAAAATGTATACTTAGAAAATACTAGAATCTTTACGAACCTTCTCAACATTCATTTGAGATGGAAGAATACTAGGTATTGTGTCGCTGAATCTGACTTAGAGATCCCTCTCTCTCCTGCTCCTTTTTAGGAGTGGTGATTTACTAGTCATTCATCTGTATTATCTAGTCCTTGTCTTCACCTGTTCCTTCCCTGGAAGAGAGGATAAAAGGAAAGTGGCTGAGCATTTTCTTCTTGGTGTGAGTTCTAGAAAAGCAGCCAGTACTTTTAAAATGATCTCTTTAAAAGGTATTAATTTAAGTTTTTTCTCCTTATGTGTATAACACTGTACTTTAAAAAAAGATATCTATTTGAATCTCTGTCAATTTTATTTACTTAGATATAAACAGAGACTGGGAGAGGAGGTATAATCAACCCAGATGGGAAGTGGAATCAAACTATTGAGTGTTTTAAACCTAATTTAAATTTTGTCACTAAGAGCTTGACCTACATATTTAATTGAGGTTACTATGCATTAGAAATGTCGCTATTACTCTGGCTTTACTGCCCTAGAGCAGCGCTAACTAAATAACCCCTCAGGGCTCTAGGGGCACCCCTAAGGGGTTGAAGTTGTCTCTTTGGTAATACTATTAATTTGAGTCCCTATTCTGCTGTGCTTCTCCCACTGTTTGCTAATAGCAATTAACACCTCACTTCCACTTAACCAATTAATGTTAGTTAGCTTTTACAAAAGGAAATTTACTTCAAAGATATACCAACAACAGACAAATTGGTAAATTTCTCCCAAGATCTGAAGAAAACAATCTTCCCTCTAATGACACTTGGTTTACTGAGGATTCACTATTCTCAGACTTAAAGTATTGATCCTGCTGAGTCCATTTCCAAATGGGGTATTGCTACTGAATGAATCTCAAGTACTGCTTTTCTGTGTATTGAAGGATGTTCCTCAGGGAACCCTGATGCTGGACTTGCTGACTAAAAAACCCATCATAAACTCTGGTTTTTTCATATTCATTCTTCTGACTTTTCAAAGCTTGCAATGTCATAGTCAACACTAGTGTCTTATACTAAAATAAAATAACAGATATCAAGTCAAAATATTGAGGTGCTTATTCACAGGCCATCTGATGGCTAACCTCACAAGGTGAGTATCTAAGCCCTCTCCCCTTATAGTCAGAACACAGCCAGAGAGAAAGGAATCAGCCCCAAAACGACCAGTTCAGACTGAGTAGGCACTTTTAATTGCACATCAGTTCTAGCTATATACCCAGTGAAAGAGGCTTTGAATCAGGCTCCTCAGTCACTTGGATGTGAGAGATTATATTAGTTGATCATGCTGATGTCTCCTTATGCCCTTCCCCTTCTCTATTCCAACTATTGAAGGAAAGAGACAGTAACATTCAAAACTAATTTCCTTGTGAAATATGAGTTGATAATAAGGACTAGGTTACAAGCAGATAGAATACAGGTGTTTTTTATGTTCCCTTTTTAAAAAGGAACAGAGAAGTAAAAGAAACTAACAGAGACTGAGAGAATTTTTTTTATGTTTTACATACCCTGAAATGAAGTACCCCATGATCCCACTTAATTAATATCTTTGAGAATGGAATATTCAACTTGATTGCACTCTGAGTTAAAAAAGCAGGTATATGAAGGTGCCAGGAACTTTTCAGTGGTGGGAGGGGCAAAGGCCTTGATTTTTTGTCGTTGTTGAAATCAGACGAACTGCGTCAGAGTACAGAAGATAAAACTGCATTGTGGTAGATGTCATGGATCATATCAAAAAACCCAAGTTCTCAGAAACCTAGTGTGCTAATTCCTAGAATATAGCTTTAGATTTTCAATAGCAATTGTGTTAGCTGCAGCCTAAGCAATTAAATACACTTATAATTAAGTAAACTAGTATAGAGCTAGTTTTATATTGTTGTTAGTCTTCAGGAAGATTAGTCTAAGGACTACTTTCCCCCCAAAGACATAAAGATAAGTAAGATATGGAATGATTCATGATAGTCTAATGATACTAAAGATTTGTTCAATAGTGAAATTTGTAGACCATGATAATTTCAAGCTTAGTTGCAAGTTGAGTTATCAATATTTATGGCATCCTTTGGTAAAACCAGAAAAATAAATACCAGATGCTTAGAATTTTTCATTAAATACTGCTAAGTTAAACATATTAGTATTAAAATGTTCTATAGCTCAATGAGCAGAACTTAAAAAAACAAAGAAATTGAAAAAAGTAGAACCAAATCCAATACAATTTAACATGATTTAGTCTACTTTTTTTCAGACTAAAACAATGAGAAGGTACAGGTAAATGACAACACTGCCACCGCCAACACACATAAATTGCTCCAAGGTACAACTCAAGCACAACTTTCTACATGATGCCTTTCTTGTTTTCCCTCACTACTAATGCCAGGCCTTCCAAATCACTTCCTATTTCTTCTCTTTCCCAGTTATTCTGTATATTCTTATGTATATACCTATTGTATCTTCTCATTAGAACACAAGTTCTATGCAAGTAGGGATTGCTTCAGCCTTTGTATTTCTATTCCCAGCACATATGAGAGTGACTGACACATGTTAGACTTCTCATAAATGTTAATTGATAGAATGAATGAGCATTTCTTACAGCACAATTATATTACATCATATTCATATGCTAAGACTTTTTCCATTATTCTGTACTGGATATGCCCAGTATTTTTTTCCATTTCTTTGTACAACAAAATATGTTGCTATAATTTTTTTCCCCTTTTCCATGTCTTCAGTCATTTGATTATCATTTCATTGTCATTGTTATTTGCTCATATTGGCTGTGTACATTGCTGAGACAAAGACTATATGAGCCAGAGTTCCAAACTGCTTTCCAGAATGCATCAGTGTTCCTTTCCCCTTATGATGCTCACAATAATTGTGATTTCTTTTTTACCTTTTTTTGTCATCTTTGACATTTGAACATTTGTGAGGTAGAAAGTCAAAGTTTTTAAATGTGTATTTATCTTATTAGAATTTTGGATCATTTTCCCAATTGTTCATTAAATCAAACTTTTTTCTTTTTGATCAATGAATGATTTTATGCTTTGACAATTTGTATTTGGGAAAAGACACTTGCTGTTATTTATTTATAGCAATTATAATCATTTTAATATCAGATATTTATCATGAAAATTTGTTGTAACTATTTTTTCTAAGTTCAGCATTTCCCTTCTACTTGTAATTGTATTGATTTTTCTTACGCATAATTTTAGATTTTGTAGATTATAAAAACAGCCATTTTCTTTTATTATCATTAATTTAAATTGTTTTTTTTTCCAGGGACTCTACAAGCATACAAGTATCCTAAATTGTGTTTTTATAAGTGTTTTCTTTGTATTTTTCTCAATTACATTTAAAATAATATTTTAACATTCATTTTTTTAAAAATTCTCTTCCTCCCCTTCTCCCTTTCCGGTCCTTGAGAAGTCAAGCAGTTTGATATAAATTACACATGTGTAGTATGCAAAACATATTTCCATATTAGACATGTTGGAAAAGAAAAAAAAACAGAATTAAAAAAGAACACAAGAAAAATATATAAAGTTTAAAAAGTATGCTTTTATTTGCAGGAATTTTATCTGTTTCCTCACCGAATGACAGCATTTTTAAGTTTTTTGGAATGGCCTGGTATGTATAATCATCTATCTATCTATCTATCTATATTTACACACATGTATTTCAAAGTTCCATATTATTCATGTTGTGAAAAATAGACCAAAAGGAAAAAAAGTGAAAAGAATAAGATAGTGAAAATAGCATGCCTTGATCTGCATTCAGGCTCCATCAATTCTGTCTTTGGAGGTGGACAGTATTTTCCATCATTAGTCCTTCAGAATTGTCTTGGATCATTATATTGCTGAGAAAAGCTAAATCAATCACAGTTGATCATACAATATTTCTCTTAATATATGCAATTTGGTTCTGCTCAATTCACATTTCATCTGTTCATATAAGGCTTCCCAAGATTTTCTGAAACCATCCTAAAAGATATTTTGTAGAGCAAAATAGTATTCCATCACAATCACAAACTACAACTTTTTCAATCATTCTCCAATTGATGGGCATCTCCCCATTTTTCTTTTCTTTTTCAAATGCTTTATTATCTTCTGGCTTACATAATTTATTTTCCCCAGATTTTGACTTACAAACTTTTCCCCCATTTTTTCCCTACCCACCACACCAAAATAGTGGTCCCACAGGATATACCCTCCTCCAATCTGCTCTCTCCCATATCTTCTCCCATACCGCCTTCGACTTTTCCAGTAGGGCATGTTGGATCTCTATGCACCAGTGCCTGTATAGCTTATTTCCCAATTACATGTAAAATAGTAATAATGATAGTATTTATATATTTTTGAACATTTGATTTTAAAACTGTGAATTCCAGATTCATTTCCTTCCTCCCTTGTCACACACCCTTACTGGGAAGATAAGCAATTCAGTATAGGTTATACATGTGTAGCTATGCAAAACATTACCATAATAGATATATTGTAAAAGACTGACTATATTTTCCTCCCTCCTATCCCACATCACACTTGTTCTATTCTCTACTTTGATCCTGTCCCTTTTCAAAAGTCGGTGCTTCCAACTTCCCTTCCCCCCAGCATGCCCTCCCTTCTATCATCCTCCCTCTCATACCCTTCCCAACTACTCTCTTGTAGGGTGAGATACCCTATTTAGTGTGTATGTCATTCCATCCCTGAGCCAAATTCAATGAGAATAAGGTTTTGCATTTTGCCTTCCTGTTCTTCCCCCTTCATTGCAGCCATTTTCCCTTGCCTCTTCTATAGGAGTTTACCCCATTCTCTCTCTCCATTCATTATATTCCTCTCTCAACTCTTAATTTCACCTTTGCAGTATCATTCCTTCCTATTAAATTAGTCCCTGTGTCCTCTATGTATACCTGTAAACATATATACACATATTTACAGATGCATTCATATGCCTATATACCCTCCTATATAGACATATATATTTCTATCCCCTTCAACTATTTTCATACTGAGAAAAGTTTTATCAGTTACAATTATCATTTTTCCATGTAGGAATGTAAATAGTTCAACTTTGATATGATTTCTTTTCCCTGTTTAGCTTCTTATGCTTCTCTTGCTTCTACTATCTGAATGTAAAATTTTCTATTCAACTCTGGTTTTTTCATCAAGAATACTTGAAAGTCCTCTATTCCATCGAATGACCAATTTTTCCCTTAAACATGATACTCTGTTTTGCTGGGTAGGTGATTCTTTGTTTTAAGCCCAGCTCCTTTGCCCTCCAGAATATCATATTCCAAGCCCTTTGATACCTCAGAGTAGAACCTGCCAGATCCTGTGTTATCCTGATTGTGTTTCCACAATATACAAATTATTTTTGTTTGTAATATTCTTTTTTTGATCTGGGAATTTCAGAACCTGGCTATAAATTCCTGGGGGTTTTCTTTTTGAGATCTTTTTCAGGAGGTGATTGGTCTATTCTTTCAACCTCGATTTTGCCCTTTGGATCTAAAACATCAGGGCAGTTTTACTTGAGAATTTCTTGGAGGATGATTTCTTGGTTCTTTCTTTGATCATGACTTTCAGGTAGTCCAATAATTTTTAAATTATCTCTCCTGGATCTATTTTCCAGGTCAGTGATTTTTTTTTTCCATAAGATATTCCACATTGCCTTCTATTCTTTCATTTGTTTGGACCTATTTAGCAGCATCTTGATTTATCATAAATTCACTAGCTTCCATTTGCTCCAGTCTAATTCTGAAGGGACGATTCTCCTCAGTGAGCTTTTGAGATTCTTTTTCCATATGGCAAATTCAGCTTTTTAGGCATTTTTCTCCTCATTGCCTTTTTGAGCCTCTTTTGCCATTTGACTCAGTCTATTTTTTTTTTTTTTTTTGCTTTTTGGAGGACAATTGGGGGGGTTAAATAACTTGCCCAAGGTCACACGGCTAGGTTTTTTTGTTTGTGTGTGTGTTAAGTGTCTGAGGCCGGATCTGAACTCAGGTCCTTCTGACTCCAGGGCCGACGCTCTACTCAGTGCACCACCTAGACGCCCCCCCCCCCCCGCCTTAGTCTATTTTTTAAGGTGTTATTTTCCTCAGTCAGGCTGTTGACTCTCATTTCATAATTGTCCTGCATCATTCTCATTTCTCTTACCAATTTTTCCTTCACTTCTCTTATCTGCTTCTGAAGGTCCTCTGTGGCCTGTAACCAGCTTGTATTTACTTTTGAAGCTTTCAGTGCCAGAATTCTGACTTCACTGTCTTTCTCTTGTTCCATGCTTTGATCCTTTTAATTGCCAAAGTAGGAGTGTAAAGTTGGGGTACTCTTTTTTGCTTCCTTTGCCTGCTCATGTCACCACTCAGTCACTTGACCCCTGGGCTTTTTGCCACAGTAGGACTCTGCCACCAGACAGGGGAGCTTCATCCCAAATGCTGGGGTTTTCTAAGTTGCTGAAGGTATTAGTTGGGTGCCCTCTCTGAAGCCTCCACACACTCTGGCAAGCTGGTCATACACCCCAGGACATCCACCCTAGACTGCAATCCAGATACAAGCATGTTGAAGCAAGAGCAATTACCCCTCAGACTGGTTGCTTTGTCCCCCTACAGTCTGCAGGCCAGGACCTGAAGCTGTCATGTGGGGGTGGCTGAATGGCTGGCAGCTCCTCAGCAGTTACTCGAACTAGGGGCAAATTCTGTTGCACTCCCAACTACTGCATCCCAATGTCCACACTACACTGACCTCTCACTTTGTCATTAGCCTCTATATGTTGATAATTCTGGAAACTGCTACAGCTGCTGGTGATCTGGAGTCCCTCCAGCTGGTTGTTGGGCAGACCTGCCCTGGGGCTAAAACCTTGGGCTCCTGTGTCACTGGGCTTGGCTCCCAGAGGTCTGGGCTGGCGCATTACTGCTGGCTTGTGCTCGGTGGGACATTAGCTTCCTTGTGTTCTTGTGTAGGTTCTGTAGCTCCAAAGTTTTTTCAGAGTCTCTTTTTAAATGAATTGGAGGAGGTGGGAGCAGGAGCCCTGTGGAAGTCCTGTTTGTACTCTGCCATCTTGACTCTGCCCCCCCTTCATATCTCCATTTTCTTTTTATTTGACACCATAAAACCTGCTATAAATATTTCTCTACATATAGGTCCTTTTCCTGTTTCTTTATTTTCTTTGAGATACAGACTTGGGAGTGCTATTGCTGACTAATATTCAAGAGTTCGGACAAAATGTGATCCACTGGAAAGGAAATAGCAAATCACCCCAATATCTTTGTCAGGAAAACCCAATAGACAGTATTAAAATGAAAAATAGATGACATTAGAAGGCAAGACTTTCATGTCTGAAGATGTCTAGTACACTACTGTAGAAGAATAGCAGATAACTCTAAGTGCTAATGAGGCAGCTGGGTCAAAGCCAAAAGCAAGCTCAGTCAGGGATGCATCTGGTGAGGAACAAAAAGTTGATTCTGTAAAAAACAATATTAAACAAAAATCTTGAATGCGAGATTTATAAACCAAGGTGAGCTTTATATGGCCAAACAGAAGATGGAAAAAACATTGAACTTTGACATCTTGTGCATCAGTGAACTTAATGCACTGTAATGTATAAATTTAATTCACATAATCATTACATATCACTATGACTGTGGGAAAGAATTCTTAAAAGAAATGGAGTAGCCCTTACATTCAATAAAAATGGGAAAAATAGTGCTGGGATATAATCTAAAAAATGATAGAATGATATCTATTCAAATTCAATGCAAACCATCCAACATCACAGTAATATGTCTATGTTCCAATCATTGATGCTGAAGAGACTAAAGTTGATCATTTCTTTGAAGACCAACAACATATTATAGAAAGCACACACACACACACACACACCACATTTAACATAGGGGAAAGGTATGCTAAACAGAAAATTAAAAGATAATTAGAATAACAGCTAATTTTGATCTCGGAGTATAAAATGAAGCACAGCAGGTACTTAGAGGGTTTTGAAAAGAAAATTCCCTGGTCCTATGTAGCAAACACAATCTTCCAGCAACTCAAAAGAAGACTATACACAGGGATACCCCAAGATAGTCAATATCAAAATCAAATTGATTATATAATTTGCAGCCAAATGCAGTGTCATTTAAAGGTGGAGTTGGTTAAAACAAGGCCTGGAAAGGACTATCAACTGATCATGACATGATCATCATGTCATGAACTTTCTATTACAGAATTCAGATTTAAATTGCATAATGTAAGTAAAATAATCAGATTATATATGTTATTACCTAAATAATATCCCTTGTGAATATGAAGTGAAAGTGATAAATGAATTTAAGGGATTCTATCTTGTAAATAGAGTGCCTGAAGAACTATGGACAGAGGTTTGCAGTTTTGTATAGGCAGCAGCAGCAGCAACAACAATAAAAACCTTCCCCCAAAATAAAAAAAAGGCTAGAAAATAAAATGACTATCTGGTGAGGCTTCACATATAACAAAGGAAAGAAAGAAAGTGCAAGGTAAAGAAAAAAGGACAGATATACCTAACTGAATGCAAAATTCCAGAGGATAGCAAGGAGACATAAAAATGTTTTCTTAAATAAGCAATGCAAAGAAATAGAAGAAAACAATAGAATGGAAAAGATGAGATCTTCAAATTATCAGACATCCAGGGAATCATTTTTGCAGAATGAACATTATAAAAGACAAAAAATGGCATGGACTTTAACAGAAATAGAAGAGATTAAGAAAATGTGGCAAGAATACACATAAGATCTATACAAGAGGGGAGGCTAGGTGGCACAGTGAATAGAGCACTGGCCCTGGAGTCAGGAGGACCTGAGTTCAAATCTGGTCTCAGACACTTAAAACAAAAACTAGCTGTGTGACCTTAGGCAAATCACTTAACTCCAGTTGGCCCTCCAACAAGCAAAAAAGAAAGAACTATATACAATAAAGATTTTAACATCATCAATAATCATGATGGTGTGGTTAATGATCTAGAGCCAGATATCCTGAAGGATGAAGGTAAAAGGGTCTTAGGAAGCATTGTGAGCAATGAGAATCATAGAGATGATGGAGTTCCAGCTGAGCTATTTAAAATCTTATAATGATGATATTATTAAAGTATTGCACTCAAAACTCAACAGTGGCCACTGGATTAGAAAAGATCAGTTTATGTCCCAATCTTAAAGATGGGCAATGCCAAAGTATGCCCAAATTACCAAACAATTATATTTATTTCTTTTTATTCATTCATTCATCCATCCACCTATCTATCTATCTATCTATCTATCTATCTATCTATCTATCTATCTATCTATTCTCTTTGGAGTCAGGAGGGCAGGGCAATTGGGGTTAAGTGACTTGCCCAAGGTTACTTGGCTAGTAAATATTAAGTATCTGAGGCCAGATTTGAACTCAGGTCATCCTGACTCCTGGGCCAGTGCTCTATTCACTGTGCCCCCTAGCAACCCCCAGTTATACTTATTTCATGTGTCAGCAAGGTTATGGTTAAGATACTTCAAATTAGGTTTCAGCAATGTGTGAATCAAGAATTAACAAAAGAACAGGGTGCTTTTTTTAAGAGGCAGAGAAACTAGACAAAATTGCCAATATTCACTAGATTATGAAGAAAGCAAGATAGTTCCAAAAAAGATCTATTTTTTCTTCCTTGACTGCACTAAAGTCTTATACTGTGTGGATCATAACGGAATATGGCAAGTCCTTGAAGAGATGGAAGTAAATAAATAATTTCACCTGTCTCCTGAGGAACCTGTATGGGGGCAAAGGAGGAACAGGTAAAACCAGATATGAAACAACTGATTGGTTTAAGATTGGAAAAGGAGTATGATGAGGACATATGTTGTCACCTTATTTATTTAACTTATATGAGGAGTACATCATGTGAAATACCAAAGTGAATGAATCACAAGCTGTAATTAAGGTTGCCAAAAGAATCATCAGTCTCAGATATGCAGATGATTTCACTCTGATGGCAGAAAGTGAAGAAGTATTAAGAAGCTTCTTGATGAGTGTGAAAGGGAACATAAATACTGGATTGAAACTTAAGATAAAACAAACAAAAAACCCGAAGATCTTGGCAACTGCTCCCATCACTTTCTGGAAAATAGAGGTAGAAGGGATGGAAACAGAGTCAGATTTTATGTTCTTGGACTCAAAGATCACTTCAGGTAGCACCTGCAGCCATGAAAATAAAAGACACTTGGTCCTTGGAAGGAAAGCTATGGCAAGTCTACATAGCATACTAAAAAGCAGAGATATCAACTTGCAGGAAAAAAAAGTTCATATAGTCAAATATATGTGGTTTTTTTCTTTTTCCAGTAGCAATGTATAGCTATTAGAATTGGACTAGAAGAAAATCTGAATGCTGTAGAATTAATTCTTTTGAATTATGGTGATGGAGAAAAGTTTTGAGAGTCCCTTGAACAGCAAGAAGATCAAATGAGTCCATATTTAAAGAAAATTATTTCATATCACTGGCTAGTCAAATACTGAAGCTAAAGCTAAAATACTTTGAGCACATAATGAAAAGACAATACTCATTGGAAAACACCTTAATGTTATGAAATATTGAAGACAATAGGGAAAAAAGAATAGAAGAGTATGAGATGAATAGAAAGTACCAAAGAAACAATAAACATGAACTTAGACAAACTCTGAGAGAAGAAAATAAAACAGCCTGGAGTGCAACGGACCATGGGGTGATGGAGAGCCAGACATAATTGAATGATGGAACAACAACAAATATTCATCCATTTCACTTAGATTATTAGATTTATTGGCATATATTTGGGCAAAATAACTTCTAATAATTTCTTTCATTTCATCTTTATTGGTGGTTAATTGTAGCTTTTCACTTTTGATACTGGTAATTTGGTTTTCTTCCTTCCTTTTCTTAAATGAAATTAATCAATGGTTTACCTATTTTTTTGGATAAGATTACCTCCTAATTTATTTATTAGTTCAATTTATTTCTTGCTTCTATTTTATTAATTTCTCCTTTTATTTTTAAGCTATCTAATCTGGTTTTGAATTAAGGATTCATTTTTTCTATCTTTTAATTACATGCCCAATTCATTGATTTCTCCATTTTATTGTTATAGAATTTGGAGATATAAATTTTCCAGTAAGTACTGATTTTGCCTCATGCCTTAAATTTTGGTATCTTTCTCACTGTTTTCATTCTCTTTAATTAAATTATTGCTTGTTTCTGTGATGTATTCATTTATCCACTTTTTCTTTAATATTCAACTACTTAATATTCCACTTTTTTAATCTCTATATCCATAATCATTTAAGTATATTTTATTGCTTAATAGTTATGCTTTTCTGCATTTAGTTTTCAGGTCTTTATGCCTCTAATACATGTTCAATTTTTGTGTAGGTGGAGATACAGATGGGAAAAAAGTGTATTCTCTTCTATCCCCATTCACTTTTTTTCTGGACATCTATTGTATTTAACTTTTCAAAAATCCTATTGATTTTATAAACTTCTTTATTACTTATTTTGTGGCTAGATTTATTTTTTTTATTTTTATAAAATATTAACTTCTGTTTTACATCATTCATTTCTGCCAGATTTTGAGTTATAATCATTTCCCCGTCCTGTTTTTCCCCTACCCACCCTCCCAAAATAGCAGTCCTATAAGATATCGCTTCCTCCAATCTGCTCTCTCCCATAACTTCTCCCATACCCCCTTCGACTTTTCCATTAGAGGAAGGTGAATCTTTGTGTCCCAATGCCTGCACCTCTTATCTCCCAATTAAATGCAAAACAGTATTAATAATAGTATTTATATATATTTGAAACATTTAATGTTAAGACCTCGAATTTCAGATCCATTTCCTTCCTCCCTTGTCACCCATTCCCTCTGGGGAGATAAGTAATTCAGTATATGTTGTACATGTCTAGCTATGCAAAATATTATCATAGTAGATATATTGTACAAGGCTGCTTATAATTCCTTCCCACTCATCCCACCCCCACCTGGTCCATTCCCTACATGATCCTGTCCCTCTTCAATAGTGGGCACTTCCAACCTCCCCTCCCCCCAAGGATGCCCTCCCATCCATCATCCCTCCTCTCATTCCCCTTCCCCCTATTCTGCTGTAGGTTGAGATAACTCATTTAGTATTTATGTCATTCTCTCCCTGAACCAAATTCAATGAGAATGTGGTTTTGCCTTTTTGCCTTCCTATTCTCCCACTCCCTTGCAACCACTTCCCCTTGCTTCTTCTACATGAAATAATTTGCCCTACCCTGTCTCTCCCCATCTCCTCTTGCCACTTTCCTCTCTCACCTCATAATTTCATCCCTTGAGTATCCTCCCTTCCCAACAAATTCAACCTATGCCCTCTATCCATATATAACTGCAACCATTTACACACACATTCACATATGTATTCATATGACCACACCCCCTTCTTCCTTTATTTTCATAGTGAGAAAGATTTCATCACTCACTGTTAATTTTTTTTCATATAGGAATGTAAATAGTTCAACTTTGATAAGTTCCTTTTGATTTCTTTTCCCTGATTACCTTCTCAGGCATCTCTTGCTTCTTCTGTCTGGATGTCAAATTTTCTATTCAATTCTGGTTTTTTCCTCAAGAATGCTTGAAAGTCCTCTATTCCACTGAATGACCATATTTTCCCCTGAAACAAAATACTCAGTTTTGCTGGGTAGGTGACCCTTGGGTTCATTCCCAGCTCTTTTGCCCTCTGGAATATCATATTCCATGCCCTTCGATCCCTCAGTGTAGAAGCTGCCAGGTCCTGGGCTATTCTGATTGTGTTTCCACAATATTGAAATTGTTTCTTCCTGGCTGCTTGTAGTATTTTCTCCTTGATCTGGGGATTCTGGAACCTGGCTATAATATTCCTGGGAGTTTTCTTTTTGGGATCTTTTTCAGGAGGTGGTCTGTGGATTCTTTCAACCTCTATTTTGCCCTCTGGATCTAAAACATCAGGGCAATTTTCCCTGAGAATTTCTTGAAGGGTGATTCCTAGGTTCTTTCTTTGATCATGGCTTTCAGGTAGTCCAATAATTTTTAAATTGTCTCTCCTGGATCTATTTTCCAGGTCAGTGGTTTTTCCCATGACATATTTCACATTGCCTTCTAATCTTTCATTTGTTTGCATCTGCTTAACAGCATTTTGATTTCTCATAAAGTCATTAGCTTCCATTTGCTCCAGTCTAACTCTGAAGGAATGAATCTCCTCAGTGAACTTTTGAGATTCTTTTTCCATCTGGCAAATTCGACTTTTTAAGGCATTCTTCTCCTCATTGCCCTTTTGCGCCTCCTTTGCCATTTGAGTTAGTCTATTTTTTAAGGTGTTGTTTTCCTCAGTCAGGCTGTTGACCCTCATTTCATACTTTTCCAGCATCCTTCTCATTTCTCTTTCCAATTTTTCCTCCACTTCTCTTATTTGATTTTTAAAGTCCTTCTTAAGGTCCTCTATGGCCTGCAACCCGCTCATGTTTTCCCCTGGGGCTTTTGGAGCAGGACTTCTGACCTCACAGTCCTTTTCCCGCTCTATGCCCCCAAAATAGGAGTCTAGGGTTGCATTTTTCTGTTTCCTTTGCCTTGGCATGTTGCCACTTAATTACTTGACTTTGGGCTTGTTGCCACACTATGTCTTTGCCGACAGATAGGGTAATTTTTGTCCCAAACATGTGGGGGACAACTTCTGTTTCTGGCAAGCTGTAAACCCACCCACAACTTCCACCCAAGATCACAATCCAGATCCAGGGAGGTTAAAGTAAGAGCGATTACACCCCCAGACTGATTACTGGATCTCCCTACAGTTCGCAGGCCAGGAGCTGGAGCTGCCTCTGAAAACTCCAAAATGGAGTGTCTCCTCAGCGGCTTCTAGCACCCAGGGGAGGAAGCTGATGCATTCCCCAAATATTGGTCCCAAAGTCCATAGGGCACTAACCTCTCACTTTGTCCTAGGCATATCTGTGATGATAATTCTGGAATCTCCACAGCTGCTGGTGTTCTGGGGTCTCTCCAGCTGCCTGCTGGCCCAGCCACCCTAGGGCTAAAACCATGGCTCATGGGGGCCTGGGCTCAGCTCCCAGAGTTCTGCGCTGTCAGTTCCCAGCGAGCTGTGCTGCCTGCTCTCAGAGCCCTGCACTCGCTGCTCCCTGAAGAGTTGCTGGGTTCTCCTCAGCGGGAGGTTAGTTTATCTGTGTAGTTCTGTGGGTGCTGGGGCTCCAGAAGTTGTTCAGATTCCCCTTTCACATTGTTTCGAGTTGGTGTGGGGCAGAGAACCTTGGAAGTGCTGTTTCTACTCCGCCATCTTGGCTCTAACTGCACCCCAGCAGCTTTTTGCCCCCAGGCGAGGAAGCTGATGCGTTCCCCAAATACTGGTCCCAAAGTCCATAGGGCACTACCCTCTCACTTTGTCCTAGGCATATCTGTGCTGATAGTTCTGGAATCACCACAGCTGCTGGTATTCTGGATTCCCTTCAGCAGGCTGCTGGCCTGGCCACCCTGGGGCTAAAACCGCAACTTAGGCAGTCCTGGGCTCAGCTACCCGGGTGCTGTGCTGTTGGTTCCCAGCATACTACACTGCCCACTCTCAGACCTCTGGGCTGGCTGCTCCCTGCAGGGCTGCCTGGCTGTCCTCAGCAGCAGGTTTGCTTGTCTCTGTTGTTCTGTGGGTGCTAGAGCTCTAGACATTTTTCAGAGTCTACCTTTTACATTGTTTGGAAGTGATGTGGAGAAGAGCATCTTTGAAGTGCTATATCTACTCTGCTGTTTGGCTCCGCCCCTCTATAAATATTACTATTAATACTATTTTACATATAATTGGGAAATCAGGCATTGGGGCACAGAGATTCACCTTGCCCTACTGAAAAAGTCCAAGGGGGTAGGGGAGAAGAGATGGGAGAGAGTACATGTGGTAAGGGGATATCCTGTGGTGCTGCTATTCTTGTGTGAGGGTAGGGAATAAATGGGGAAAATTGTAACTCAAAATCTGGCAGAAATGAATGTTGTAAACCAGAAGTTAATAAAGCATTTGGGCCTGACCGAGGAAAATAACACCTTAAAATATAGACTAACTCAAATAGCAAAAGAGGCTCAGAAAGGCAATGAGGAGAAGAATGCCTTAAAAAGTTGAATTTGCCAGATGGAAAAAGAATCTCGAAAGCTCACTGAGGAGATTCATTCCTTCAGAGTTAGACTGGAGCAAATGGAAGCTAGTGACTTTATGAGAAATCAAGATACTATTAAACAGATCCAAACAAATGAAAGAATAGAGGGATGACACTCATGAAAAACCACTGACCTGGAAAATAGATCCAGGAGAGATAATTTAAAAATTATTGGACTACCTGAAAGCCATGATCAAAGAAAGAACCTAGAAATCATCCTTAAAGAAATTCTCGAGGAAAATTGCCCTGATGTTTTAGACCCAGAGGGCAAAGTAGAGGTTGAAAGAATCCACCGATCACCTCCTGAAAAAGATCCCAAAAAGAAAACTCCCAGGAATATTATAGCCAGGTTCCAGAACCCCCAGATCAAGGAGAAAATACTACAAACAGCCAGGAAGAAACAATTTCAATATTGTGGAAACACAATCAGAATAGCCCAGGACCTGGCAGCTTCTACACTGAGGGATAGAAGGGCATGGGATATGATATTCCAGAGGGCAAAAGAGCTGAGAATGAACCCAAGGGTCACCTACCCAGCAAAACTGAGTATTTTGTTTCAGGGGAAAATATGGCCATTCAGTGGAATAGAGGACTTTCAAGCATTCTTGATGAAAAAACCAGAGTTGAATAGAAAATTTGACATCCAGACACAAGAAGCAAGAGATGCTTGAGAAGGTAATCAAGGAAAAGAAATCAAAAGGAACTTATCAAAGTTGGACTATTTACAGTCCTGCATGGAAAAACAATAACTGTGTTTGATGAAACCTTTCTCATTATGAAAATAATTGAAGAAGGGTACATGGCATATGTTCACAGGTGTACATGGATAGAGGGCACAGGTTGAATTTGATGGGAAGGGATGATTATTATTTTTTTTGGAGGGCAATTGGGGTTGGGTGACTTGCCCAGGTTCATGTGGCTGGGTTTTTGTTTGTGTGTTGGGTGTCTGGGGCCAGATCTGAGCTCGGGTCCTTCTGGCTCCAGGGCTGGCTCTCTGCTCGCTGTGCCACCTAGCCGCCCCAAGGAAGGGATGATTCTTAAGGGGTGAAGTCAAGAGGTGAGAGAGGAAAGTGGCAAGAGGAGATGGAGAGAGGCAGGGTAGGGCAAACTATCTCATGTAGAAGAGGCAAGGGGAAGTAGTTGCAGGGGAGGGGAAGAACAGGAAGGCAAAAGGCAAAAGCATATTCTCATTGAAGTTGGCTCAAGGAGAGAATCACATACATACTAAATGGAATATCTTACCCTCACTCACTCTCCTGAGTAGGGGAAAGGGGGATGAGAGGGGGGGATGATGGAGGGGAGGGCATTCTGGGGAGAGGGGAGGTTAGAAGTACCCACTATCAAAGAGGGACAGGATCAAAGTAGGGAATGGACCAGGTGGGAGGTGAGATGGGTGGGAGGGAAATATAAGCAGTCTTCTACAATATATCTACTATGGTAATGTTTTGCATAGATATACATGTACAACACTTACTGAATTGCTCATCTTCTCAGAGGGAGTGGGTGACAAGGGAGAAAGGGAATGGATCTGAAAATTGAAGTTTTAAAATTAAATGTTTCATAAGATGTCCAGGCAGTGGGGCTCAGAGATTCACCTTGCCCTAATGGCAAAGTCGAAGGGGGTATGGGAGAAGATATGGGAGAGAGCAGATTGGACGAGGGGATATCTAGAGGGACTGCTATTCTGGGGTGGTGGGTAGGGAAAAAATGGGGGAAAAATGTAACTCATAATCTGGTGGAAATGAATGATGTAAACCAGAAGTTAATAAAGCATTTGTTTAATTAAAAATAAATAAACAAACAAATAAATAAATAATAAAGCATTTGGAAAAAAACACACTTATTTCTCTGCCTGTTTTTTATAAGAAAGTTTTCCCCTTTCTACCAGCTGGTTCTGAACCCATACTCTAACCTTTTGGTTCTGACTTTACTACATTGTTTCTCAACACTTCAACCACAGATCAGTAGAATGTAATATCCTTAAGTTCAAGGACAGGCTATTTTTTATCTTTCTATCATAGTAACTAGTCCAGTGCCTTACAATAAGAAAGCAATTTTCATTTAATGAATGTTTTCTATGAAGAGTTGATGTTTAGCTTTTGCTATCGAAAGTCTACAATTCAAGAGAGAAGATTCTAAGAGTGGTGGAGTAAGTCAGAAAACCTTCAGTTCTTCACATTTCATCCACCCCCAAAATATACTAGAACCTTAGCTCAGAGTGAACATAGAGCAGAAGAAATTAACAGGAGTTGGGGTAAATTAGTTGTCCTCCCAACACAACCTTAGAAGACCCCAGGAATGA
>WOXC01009401.1:0-128529 GCA_011680675.1 Gymnobelideus leadbeateri
ATGTACTTTTCAATATCATGTCCTTTTGTATCTCTGTTCTCCCAATATTTCATATGTACATATTGTATAATATCTGATACATCTATAGTATCTGATAGATTTAATATCTGATATATACAAAATCTGATACTGATACACACACAGATATATGTGTGTATATATATATGTGTGTGTGTGTGTGTATTTGTATATTTATGTGTGTATGTATTCCAATATCATATATGTGTGTATTGATACACAAATATGTATATATGTTTGTGTGGATAATCCAATATCATATATATATATATATATACATATGCATATATATATATATATATATATATCTTTATATTTATATCTCCTAGAATGAGAAGCAGTGTACCATTGCCTTTCCTAGTACAGTATAGCTTTAATTTGTACAACTTCCAGGAGAAAAAGAGTGGAGGGATCCTCAAGATCTTCATGTAAGCTAAAAAAAAATATGTGCACAGAGACATTTCCCAAAGCTCTCTGGTTTCTGCTTCCTCTGACCTTGGAGAGATTTTTGCCGACATTTTTTTTTTTTTTTTGTGGGCTTAGACAAAAGCAGAGAAAAGATAATCATGCCTGGGTCCTGAGACTTTTCTTTTCATTAAACAGGGAATGGGGCAGAGCTGTGCTGCCTTGGCAGTTGTGAGTAGGAGAAAGAAGATTAGGAATAGAGATTTCTTTGTGATGCTATTCAAATTTGGTACAGACTGGAGGAATCAGAGAAAGGACACACGTGAAGTGGATGAATGGTGTAGGCTAGAATGTACCAAAATAGGAACTGCCAGGAGCACATAGATCATAGTGAAAGTAAGAAGAATTCCAGCCCATTGTTTCTTTCTCACCTGGTTAGCCAGAGAAAAGCTGAGGAGGCCTCTTAGCTTTTAACCTGCCTGAAACTTTTTTTTTTCCAATTCCCCTCAGATCAATTTACCAGGTCTGGGGCAGGAGGATAGGAGAGGGCAAATTAACCCAAAGTACAATAAGATTTAAGTCTCTGTTTTGACATTTAAAATCGTGCTTTTGTTCATTTTTTTAAAGCAATTGGGGTTAAGTAACTTGCTCAAGGTTACACGGCTAGTTATATTTATGTGTGGGCAATAATTTTCTAAGGACAGAACAGATCCTGGGTCCTCCTGACTCTGCTCTTACTCACTGGGTTACCTATCCAGTTTTTTTTTTATTGTTTACTTGAGCTCTCTGAGCTACCTAATAGTAATAAATATCTTCATTAACAGTGAATCATTAAATCCATTTTGTTGGTTAGGGGAGGTAGCATGATCAAGGAAGTAAAGACAGAAAGAAAATGGATTGGGGGCTTTATGAAAAGAAAAATATTTTTTTCTTTATTTTTAGCAGTTTTGGCTATATCCCAGGTTATACAATTAGATTTATATTGAACCCTGGGCCAGTTTAGTCACTGACAAGCAGAGAAAATGGTATTGATAAAATGGGAGGGAGTGGGTGGGTATTATGCAACTAATGGATGGTTAGAGTGCCATCTGGTGGCCAATAGTACACAACATCCCTATCAACTGGATAAATATTCTACTGATCTAGCTGACCCAGTACAAGGCTGAGTCTGGAGTTGAGAAGACTTGAGTTCAAATTTGGCCTTGGACTCTTATTAGCTATGTGACCCTAGGAAAGTCACTTAATCTCTGTTTGCCTTAATCTGTTGGAGAAGAAAATGGCAAACCATTCCAATATATTTGCTAAAGAAAAAACAAAACGTAGTCATTGGGTCATAAAGACTCCATCACAAGTAAAAGAGCAACACAGCCTGCTGGTTTCTTAGAAGCAAAAAACAAGAACAATACAACCTGTTGCTTCCACATGGCAAAGAACAATTGAATGAACCAAGGATAGTTGCAGTCATTAATAAATGTATCTTTCAGTTTGAGGAGTGAATAAATAATAACTAATATAGCAGAAGATAACATGAGTGGCAAGTATGATCTACTTTATGCCAATGAATATAAAGATCTTATCTGACACTCATATTGACTTGTGTATATACATATATATGCAAATGTGTGTTTATGTATATATGAATTTACATATATGTATACATATTTTGTGCATATGTATACATATAATGTATATATGTATGTGTGTATTTACCAGAGGGAATAAAGAGAAGAATTTATTAAGTAAATATATTGATAAATTAATTAACCTGCCAATAGGATTGCTTATACTGAGGAAGGATTACAAGGAAAATACAAAGACACATAGATATGTCTATGTGTATGCATGTATGCATGTATGTGTGTATGTATTTGGGGGAGGAGCAAGGAGGACCTTGCAATGCCCTTCAAATGACAGAATCTTTGGAATCATCTTGCCCAACTCACTCATTTTACAGATAAGAAAACTAAAGCCCATAAAATGGATCTAAGCTGCTCGAAGTCACACAGGCATTTAGTTGCAAATGTGTACTGACCCCTCGAGTGTCCTGACTTCTGGTCCAGCATTCTTTAGTCTGCTCCACAATGATAGCTATATATGTCATGTAGCCAACAGCTATTTACTCCCCCTCTGTATATGCAAACACTGGAAAACACTTTTATCCAGTCTGTAAAATGAATATTCTTAAAACCAAGACCCATACTAAACAACAATCAATAAACAAGCATTTCTTACATGCCTACTGTCTTATAGGCACTGTGTTAAGCATTGAGAAAAAAAAAGACAAAAACGAACCAACCTCTCACCTCAAGGATCTTAAAGTGTATGGAAGGCCTGACACCTTACTGAAGGCTATGGAATTGTCTGTCTTTATCTAAAAGATTTGGGTTCATCAAGAACGTATCAGTAGGGACCAAGGAAAGGGATGATATCAGAAAGCCACTGAAGAGGATGGGAAGCTTACATTTTAGAATCAGGTTAAGGTTATGCAGCTGTGAACTCTAACAGCTGCGTTATCTCTAATCCACTGAATGGAACTCACTTATTAATATTTTACTCATGTACACACTCCGTTTTGATGCGAATGCCTTGTATAACCAGCCAGAATCATTTGCAAGATATTCAACAAAAATGATGAAAATACTCAGCTACATCTGTTCACAGTTTGGCTAACCACATTTTCTGCATAAATTTAACATGGGAATAAACTACTACCAGTTTCCCCACCTCCTTCATCTTTTCACTTTACTGTTCAAAGGCAAATACTAGTACCTTCATTACTGTTAAGGTGCCCAAAGCAAGTGCCACTACACCAATCTATTAGAAGACAAGCTTAAGCAATCTGAAAGATCTTTTTTTTCTAATCTAAATACACCCTGAGCTTTTCTTAGGCAATCCTGTGCTCATGTTGCTACATTGCCAAATCACTTTAATAATGAAAATAGAAATAATCAGTTTCATTTAATCAGATGCAATTATATACTGCTCACTTTCATGAAAATCATTCTCCTTCTTCCATTATATTCCAAATGTACTCTGCACTCATCAGATAACATCTGGAGTATGGTTTTCATTTTGGAGCAGCATGTTTTTGGAAGAATATTGGCAATGTAGTGTATTCAGAGACAAGTGACCAGGATGGTGAGGGGACTAGATATCATACAAAGATCATTGATTTGAAGATTAGAAAGTCATCTAACCCCGTGTTCTATCATTATGGATAAGAGAACTGTGGGCTATGTTGAAGTAACTTGTCCACAGTCATAAATCTACTCACATTAAAACAAGCACTCTTTCCCATTGAATTAGACACAGACACATGAATAATTAGGTGGACAAAAGGAAAAATTTATTTGGGGAGGGGGAAGAGAGAGACACAGAGAGAGGCAGAAAAAGACAGAGAAAAGAAGACAGAATCAGAGAGAGAATTGATGTCTCTAAGTATTTAAAGGACTGCCTTGTGGAAGAGAGATCATTAGATTTTTATTTTGCAGAGCCACAGAGTACAGCCTTAGAAATATCAAGAGGACTTGTAGAGAAACAGATTCAGGCTTCACATGTGGAGAAAAGTTCCTAACAGTTAGGACTTCTTTGGGAGTTGGGGATGGGTGGTTGCCACTCTCTAAATGGCACAATGTATCAAGGCTTAGCATTAAAGTATGGAGAGTCAGAGTTCAAATCCTCCCCCTGGTACTTAATAATGAGAAGTATGACCATGGACAAGTCACCCAACTCTGTTTGCTTCAGTTTCCTTATATGTAAAATAAGATGGAGAAGGAAATGGAAAACCACTCTACTGTCTTGACCAAGGAAAATGCTAAATAAGGTTACAAAGAGTTGTATACACCTGAAAAAGAAGAGCACGTCTTAGAAACATTGCCTAGAAGTACTTGAGTTTTAGGTATGAATTAGAATAGAGGCAAAATTAAGAGCTCAATGGAAAAAAAAAACAAACAGACTGGATTTGGTAATTGGTCCTGGGTTCAAATCCTGAACAAAGCCTATTGTGTGATCTTAATTAAATCCATTCAGCTGCTTGGGTCTCAGTGTCTACAGCTTTTAAATAAAGTGGAATTTAGACCAGATTACTGCTAAAGTCCTTTGTAGAGCTAGCTCTGTGATCCTATGATCCTTTGAGGAACCTTCAAATTTATGATCTCTATAGTAAAAATAAGTACACAAGTATGCTGCCTCTTTTCCAAATACCTGATGCTTCCAATATTGTATTCAATATTGGTTAAAAAAAATTGTGACATACACCATGTGGTACTGCCTAAGGACACTGGCAAGGAATGATCACAGCAGAATCAAATTCTCTCAGGTGCTGTGCTAACACTTTGTGCTCTCCACTGGAGAGTGTAATGAGGCCATCAGCATTATTGAAGTTGACAAAGCACCAGGCCCAGATTAATTATATCACAGAATTCTGAAGAAATTAGAAAAAAAGAAATAGTATTGCCTCCAGCAAATGTATATCTATTTTTTATAATTCTCTGAGGATAAATTTTCTAAGTTACTTATAAGATAAATTTTCTAAGTTACTTATAAATTCTCTAAATTACTCGTAAGAGAGTGAAATGTGGCTAACATAATTGATTTGTAGCATTTGTAATCCACATTATGTAAAACTGATTAGAATGTAAAAAAGTAACACACTATCAGAAATGAAAACAAAGAAAGCAGAAGGATGAATACTTTGCAAGAATGTACTGAGAATACACTCATGTGTAGCATTGTAGTGGGCAAAATGGGGAGAGAAGAATTATATAATTATAAAAAGTTAAGCTGTTCTTTTTTATTTTTTTTTTCAAATGCTTTATTAACTTCTGGTTTACATCATTCATTTCTGCCAGATTTTGAGTTACAGATTTTCTCCCCGTTTTCCCCCTACCAACCTCCCCAAAATAGCGGTCCTACAGGATATCCTGTCCTCCAATCTGCTCTCTCCCTTAACTTCTGCCACACCACTTTCAACTTTTCTAGTAGGGCATGGTGGATTTCCATGCACCAGTGCCTGTATATCTTATTTCCCAATTACATGTGAAATAGTATTAATAATAGTATAAATATATTAAAACATTTGGTTTTAAAACTTTGAATTCCAGGTTCATTCCCTTCCTCCCTTGTCATCCACCCTTACTGGGAAGATAAGCAATTCAATATAGATTGCACATTTGTAGCTAATGCAAAACATTACCATAGTAGATATATTGTAAAAGAATAATTATATTTCCCTCTCTCCCATCACACCTCCCACTAGTTCTATTCTCTACTTTGATCCTGCCCCTTTTGAAAAGTGGGTGCTTCTGACTTCCCTCCCCGCCCAGCCTGCCCTCCCTTCCATCACCCCCCTTTCGTCCCCTTCCCCCCTATTCTCCTGTAGGGTGAGATACCCTATTTATTGTGCATGTCATTCCCTCCCTGAGCCAAATTCAATGAGAATAGGTTGCCCCATTCCCTTTAGCCTTCCTGCCCTTCCCCTCCGTTGTAACCATATTCTCTTGCCTTTTCCATATGAGATAGTTTACCCCATTGTCTCTCCACATCTCCTCTCATTATATTAATCTCTCACCTCTTAATTTCACCTTTTAAGTATCATCCCTTCCTACATAGTGCCTTCTATCTATGAATACATTTAAACACACACACACACATATACACATTCACATATGTATTCATATGCCCATGTACCTTCTTATATATGTACATATGTATTTAATTATATATTCAAGTCAACTATTTTCATACTGAGAAAAGTTTCATCAGTTATAATGATCATTTTTCTATGTAGCAATGTAAATAGTTCAATTTTGATAAGTTCCTTATGATTTCTTCCCACTGTTTACCTTCTCATGCTTCTCTTGCTTCTTGTATCCAAATGTCAAATTTTCTATTCAATTCTGCTTTTTTCATCAAGAATACTTGAAAGTTGAGGGGCAAAGACAAGATGGCGGAGTAGAAACAGCGCACTGAAGCTACTCTTCCCCCAGATTCCCCCCAAACTATGTAAAAGGGGACTCTGAACAACTTCTAGAGCCCCAGCACCCACAGAACGACACAGAGAAGCTAACCTCCCGCTGACGACAGCCCAGCAGCGCTGAAAGCAGGACCAGCGCAGCTCCGGCAGCGCAGTGCACGGGGAGCCGAGCTGAGCCTAGCCTGAGTCGCAGTTTTAGCCCTAGGGCGGCAGGGCCATCAGCTGGCTGGAGGGACCCCAGAATACCAGCAGCTGTGGCTACTCCAGAATTATCAACATAGAGACACCTAGGACAAAGTGAGAGGTTAGTGCCCTGTGGACTTTGGGACCAGTATTTGGGGAACGTGTCAGCTTCCTCCCCTGGGGGATAGAAGCTGCTGAGGAGACACACCATTTTGCAGTTTTCAGTGTCAGCTCCAGCTCCTGGCCTGCGAACTGTAGGCAGATCCAGCAATCAGTCTTGGGGGGTAATTGCTCTTGCTTTAACCTTCCTGGATCTGGATTGTGATCTGGGGTGGAGGTTGTGGGTGGGTTTCCAGCTTGCCAGAAAAGGAAGTTGGCCCTCCCCACACGTTCGGGATGAAAGTTCCTGTCTGGCCCCAGGCCATACTGTGGCAACAAATCCAAAATTCAAGTAATTAAGTGGAAACATGCCAAGGCAAAGGGAACAAATTCAACAGAAAAATGCAACCTTAGAATCCTACTTTGGGGGCACAAAGGATAGAAGCATAGAGCGAGAGGAGGACAGTGAGGTCAGAAGTCCTGCTCCAAAAGCCCCAGGGGAAAATATGAGCAGGTTGCAGGCCAGAGAGGACCTTAAGAAGGACTTTAAAAGTCAAATAAGAGAAGTGGAGGAAAAATTGGGAAGGGAAATGAGAAGGATGGAGGAAAAGTATGAAATGAGGGTCAACAGCCTGACTGAGGAAAACGACACCTTAAAAAATAGACTAAATCAAATGGCAAAAGACTCTCAAAAAGGCAATGAGGGGAAGAATGCCTTAAAAAGTAGAATTTGCCAGATGGAAAAAGAATCTCAAATGTTTACTGAGGAGATTCATTCCTTCAGAGTTAGACTGGAGCAAATGGAAGCTAATGGCTTTATGAGAAATCAAGATACTGTTAAGCAGATCCAAACAAATGAAAGATTAGAAGGCAATGTGAAATATCTCATGGGAAAAAACATTGACCTGGAAAATAGATCCAGGACAGACAATTTAACTGAAAGCCATGATCAAATAAAGAACCTAGAAATCACCCTTCAAGAAATTCTCAAGGAAAACTGCCCTGATGTTTTAGATCCAGAGGGAAAAATAGAGGTTGAAAGAATCCACCAATCACCTCCTGAAAAAGATCCCAAAAAGAAAACTCCCAGGAATATTATAGCCAGGATCCAGGATCCCCAGACCAAGGAGAAAATACTACAAGCAGCCAGGAAGAAACAATTTCAATACTGTGGAAACACAATCAGAATAGCCCAGGACCTGGGAGCTTCTATACTGAGGGATCGAAGGGCATGGAATATGATATTCCAGAGGGCAAAAGAGCTGGGACTGAACCCAAGGGTCACCTACCCAGCAAAACTGAGTATTTTGTTTCAGGGGAAAATATGGTCATTCAGTGGAATAGACAACTTTCAAGCATTCTTGAGGAAAAAACCAAAATTGAATAGAAAATTTGACATCCAGACACAAGAAGCAAGAGATGCCTGAGAAGGTAATCAGGGAAAAGAAATCAAAAGGAACTTATCAAAGTTGAACTATTTACATTCCTATATGGAAAAACAATAACTGTGACAGAGGAAATCTTTCTCGGTATGAAAATAATGGAAGAAGGGTGTATGGTCATATGAATACATATGTGAATGTGTGTATATATGTTTACAGTTATACATGGATAGAGGGCACAGGTTGAATTTGGTGGGAAGGGAGGATACTCAAGGGGTGAAATTATGAGGTGAGAGAGGGAAGTGGCAAGAGGAGATGGGGAGAGACTAGGTAGGGTAAACTATCTCATGTACAAGAAGCAAGGGGAAGTGGTTACATGGGAGGGGAAGAATAGGAAGGCAAAAAGGCAAAGCCACATTCTCATTGAATTTGGTTCAGGGAGAGAATGACATACATACTAAATGGGATATCTCAACCTGCAGCAGAATAGGGGGAGGGGGATGAGAGGAGTGATGATGGATGAGAGGGCATCCTTGGGGGGAGGGGAGGTTGGAAGTACCCACTATAGAAGAGGGACAGGATCAAGTAGGGAATGGACCAGGTGGTGAGATGATGGGAGGATTATAAGCAGCCTTGTACAATATATCTACTATGGTAATGTTTTGCATAGCTAGACATGTACAACATATACTGAATTACTTATCTTCCCAGAGGGAATGGGTGACAAGAGAGGAAGGAAATGGATCTGAAATTCGAGGTTTTAAGACTAAATGTTTCATATATATATATATATATATATATATATATATATATATATATATATATATATATATATATACTATTATTAATTCTCTTTTGCTTGTAATTAGGAGATAAGATGTGGAGGCATTGTGACACAAAGATTCACCTTTCTCTAATGGAAAAGTCAAAGGGGGTATGTGAGAAGATAGGGGAGAGAGCAGATTGGAGGAAGCTATATCTAATGGGACTGCTATTCTGGGAGGGTGGGTAGGGGAAAAACAGGGGCGAAATAATTGTAACTCAAAGTCTGGAAGAAATGAATGATGTAAAACAGAAGTTATTAAAGCATTTGTTAAAAAAAAAGAATACTTGAAAGTCCTCTATTCCACTGAATGACCATATTTTCCCATGAAACATGATACTCAGTTTTGCTGAGTAGATGATTCTTGGTTTTAATCCCAACTTCTTTGATCTCTGGAATATCATATTCCAGGCCCTTTCATCCTTCAGTATAGAAGCTGCCAGATCCTGTGTTATCCTGGTCGTGTTTCCACAATATTCAAATTGTCTCTTCTTGGCTGCTTGTAATATTCTCTCCTTGATCTGTGAATTCTGGAACCTGCCTATAATATTCCTAGGAGTTTTCTTTTGGGGATAGATAGAGCAGTGGGATACCTGAAATAAAGAAACAATAGACTGCTTTCCTCTTTCCCCAACTCCCATTTTCCATTGGACCTAGGAGGAACTTGACAAGGGGAATTTGTGAGCCTCCCTTGTTCAGAAATTATGTATCTGAGATTTGCAAGCTGGCATTTGCAATTGGAGGAGATTCCTCCCTCTGAGGCCTGGGAGGGAGAAAAATCTCATTTCCTCTTTCCTTAGCAATCATACAGCTCTGAAGTTGAGTTTCTAGATAAGTAGGAGAAAGTGAATCCAGCAAGGAGAAGAGAAACACTTCAGGTAGGGATGGGTACAGAGAAGCAATTGCCTGAAGAAGAAAACAATTTCAAACATGATCACTCACAAACAAAGATCAAGATTAAAAAGGAGCAGACTTTTAGTTCCCAGAATAATGGTACTAGGAAGGGAGAAGGGCCTTTTAGACTTTGCAGTACCAAGAATTGTGAGATGCCTTTGCTACCCATATATCTGCTACATGATCTTGACTAGCATTAAATTCTGTTTGAGCAAACTCTTCCCATACACACTGCGTATATTAGTAGAAAATTTTGTAAATCAAATATGGGCTGCTGGGTGATGTAATGGATAGAGTATGGAGCCTGATGTCATGAAGACTTAATATTAATCTGAATAGGTTGATTAGCTCCCTGTGTACCAACAATAGTTTCTTTATACAACTCTTTTTGCTCCATCATATTTAACTTTCCCCTCTCCTCACCCCACCTTTGGCATTTTGCTCTTAAGCACTTTCCATATCTCTTGCTTCTGACTTCCATGTAGAATTTTAGGACACAAGGTACCATGAAAATATTTGCTTTTATCATTTGAAATTTATTCTTCTAAAACTCATATCAGATCATGTCCTACTTTTTCCCCTTTCTATACCACAAATTCTAATTAATTTTGATGGAGTTGTTGTTTTTTTTATTATTGATAGTTCATCTTCTTGCCATTCCTCATTATTTTTCCCTTCTCCCCTCTCTTTTCCCAAAAGCATATATTTATTAAGAAGTTAACTAAGGCCAACTTGACAAATATCCCATTGTACATGCGCGCGCGCGCGCGCACACACACACACACACACACATCCCAACTACAATAGTTGTAGTGTCCTGATGGTAAAAGTATCTGAGCTAAAAAAATGGAGCATAGAGCCACAATTAAGGTTACCATTTTATTTTTCAGTATTTGATGAAAAAACTCATGTGTTGTAGAGTTTGTTAAGTCTTACTGTGACATTGAAATATTGCTAAAT
This sequence comes from Gymnobelideus leadbeateri, assembly GCA_011680675.1. Classification (NCBI taxonomy): domain Eukaryota; kingdom Metazoa; phylum Chordata; class Mammalia; order Diprotodontia; family Petauridae; genus Gymnobelideus; species Gymnobelideus leadbeateri. The sequence goes on from WOXC01009401.1 coordinate 10,739, forward strand.
GTCCAGGTTAGTCGGTTCTAGATAACAAGGTCTTTATAACATATGTTAAGTGATAAGTGGGTTATGCAGATTTATTATTATAATAAGAATTTAGGGAGAATAAGATAATTTTGGGATGATCATAGAGCAGTTTATGAAGGAAGTGGGACTTTAACTGAAATGTGCAGTATAAGGAGGCAATGAAGAGAAAGAATTTGAATATCAATAACTCCAGAATAATATAACATGAAAGACTAAAATTATACTGAAAGGAGATAACTATCCATCCTATATTTAACCAAGGTATAGGGAAATTTATTCTGAGCAAGAATGTTTATTTTGAGCATTTTACTCCCAGTACACCCAGAGGAAGGAGGACAGGCTGGTGAAATGACTGGACATATTTATGCGATTGCTTAAATGAAACATTACACAGAAGATAAACTAGAAAAAGAAATTGTAGGGTTATGTTTGCCCACATACAATCAAGTGTTCTGCAAAATTGATATATCTCATAAAATCATGAGATGCTACATTTACTGTACAAAATAGCAGTAGGAGGGGATTTTGATAGGAAGACATCCAAAAGAGACTATATATGGAAGTAATTTATTGCACTTTTTCTATGCCTGGATTCAAAAAAGGCTGAGGAATGGATAAAGAAAGGATAAAGGTTGAGGGAATGTACTCATTGCACATCACTGCAGTAAAAGACAGTGCCTGAGATAGATATATGTTCTCTCTGGAATTGAAATGTGATAACATTTGAGAAGAAGCATTCACCTGTGCAAGGATGTCAAAAATGAGTTTTCCTTGAATGCTCCCAAACCATTTACTTTAGAATTGTGACTGGTAGGCAGTGTATAATAGACTACCCAACCTAAGTACTCTAATATTTTCAGGTATACTGCCTAAATTTATTTTAACCTGTGTTGCTCTTCTTGCCTTAAACCGTAAAAAGAATCAATATATACCTCTTTCCCAAGATGAAATATAGTCCCTATAGCTGATTTTCAGTGAACATGCCTCCTTTCCTTCAAAACCTAGTTCAAAATTTACATTAAAATTAATTCCCTGAATAATTCCATCCAATTCTAATCAGTGCCTTTCCTATCTCAAGGGTTTGTGTATTGATTTAGTTCAGTATAGCTCAGTAAATATTCCTATCTTTACACATACTCATTCCCAACCAGACTGCAAACTTCATGAAGGAGAGGAATAGTTTTTATAACTTCATTGTCATTCCCCAATAAAATAATTTCCATATACCTGAAGCAACTCTCTAGGACATGTCTTCTAAGGTATAGATGAAATATAAACTAACTATGGCAAAAAAAACATATTTTTCCCCTGTTCAAAAAGCGAACAGCCAATTTCTTGTTCCTCTAATTTGTTTGATATACGTTCTTTTCTTTTATATGTATGTATCTATGTATATAGTTGTGTGTATGTATACACACATATACATAAATGTTATTTATGTATATTTTCACTTATATATAAATCTTCAGGGCAGCTAGGTGGTGCAGTGAATAGAGCACTGGCCCTGGAATCAGGAGGACCTGAGTTCAAATCCAGCTTTGGACACAACACAAAACTAGCTGTGTGACCTTGGGCAAGTCACTTAAAACCAATTAACCTCCCCTTCCCCTCCAAAAAGAAAACAAACTTCAAAGTCCAGAAAATAGAACCCCAAACTAAACAAGTTTCTTCTGTCAAATATGCTTGTCACCCAAATATTGGTTGATGGTCTTGATCTTCTAAAGTTACTCATTCAGTTTCTGGAAATTTCTTTTTAGTAGTGTTTTGCTTGCTTTGAGACAAAATTTGTTTCTTTAAAAATGTCCAATCTTTTTGAGTTCTAAGCCCTGTGTCATGAAAAAACCAAACATTTCTACATGATAGTATTTAAAAGTCTTGAAGACAGCTATTTTATGCATCCCAATAGGAACTAGGGAAATTATGATTGAAAGTTGCATGACTCAGAAAGACCTGAGTTCAAATCCAGCCTCAGACATATACTAGTTATGTGACATGGGAGAATTGCTTAATATTTTTGCCTCAGGTTCATCATCTATAAAATTGGACTTCACCTAAGTCCCAGGGTTGTTGTGAGAGCTGAGTGAGATAATAATTGTAAAATGACTAGTACAGTTATTCGTACATATTAAGCACCATACAAATTTTAGCTATTGTTAATAATAATATTTTATTTAAGCAACAAGAAGTAGTTTTAGATTTTAGTAATGCATTGGAAAGAATGGGCTCATTTCAGACGAAACACACTTGGAAAAAAAGTACCAGATGATACAAAATTAAGTAAGAAAACTCTAACAATGCCCAAACACCCACCACCCCCACATACACACACTCCAAGGGGAGCCTTCAGTGAAGAATAGAACATAGTCAACAAACACTGAAAATAAATAATATGTCCCGCACGGATTTTACCACCAACAGCAAAAGCAAACTTAGTAATAGCAATTATGGAAAGTTAAAAACATTTCAGTGACCTGCTGAGAATGTGCTCTGTGTTTCTGCCAATGTCAAATAAAACAGTAATATGCACTAAATGGATTTTTTTAAAACAAATGATGTTTTACTCTTCTGCTTCTCAGAGAACATTAAACATTACTAGAAAAAAATAGAAATGTTCCAGGGTGGTTGGATTTGGAAGTGAGAAGAAGAAATATAATCTGGATATTCCAAGAAGGATATAACCATGAGTTAAGAGGTTGAATATAAGAAAATAATAACTAACATTTATCTAACACAATTTAAGGAAAGAGAAGTGATATGTAATCTCATTGTTCATTACAAAAACTATGTAATCTAGGTGCTGTTATGGGTGTATGCCTAGATATAATTTTATACCTAAAGAATGACCACTGGAAGACTGAAGTGTATTTGAAAGTCTTCACCTGAAGTTAAAGCTACACTCTCTGAGTAGGAAGCATTTAGAGTCTCAGGATATGGACCTATACCAAACTTATGACATTACCAAGTTGGCCATCTACAAATTACTTAACCACACTGAGATTCAGTTTGCTCATCTACAAAAAAGAAGAGGTAACGGTATAAAGCCTATGTTTTTCTCCCTCTCTAGGACTAGGAACTCATGACCCTATAATGAGGAAGACTGAGAGATCACACCAGAAGAAATAAAACACATGAAAGGTCATATCAAGAAGAAAAAAAATTATTGGGACTGATGATTTCTAATTAGGGATCACTAAACTAGTGAAATATGACACTTAGTTTGGTTACTTGGGAGAAATACAGTCATCCCATGGGTAATATCAAAATCTTTCTCTTAAGATTTGTCTAATATGGCAACTTCTGCCAATTTCTGGTCATCCATGAGTGGATAATAGATTTCACCAGTAGAGACCTTAAAAACAATGATAAAATTGAGAAGTTTGGGGCAAGAAACTGGAAAAAAAACTTTAGCAGCAGAGATATTTCTATTTTCTGACAGAGATTTCTAGGCCTCTTCCAACTTCCCTTGTTCATTAATCCTTGGCTCTGGTAATGTATATTTAAATGGTTTAAAAATACTCTTCAAAATTACAAAGTAAAAAACTTATAAAGAGGCACTGAGCAGCTATAATATTTTTTACTCTTATAGAAATCTTAAAATCTTTTAGAAATCTTTTAATCTTATAGAAATACCCTCCCAAGATAATGTTGGAAAAATTAATTTTATGAGCTATCTACTTAATGAAAAATATTGGTTTACAAAATGGCTTAAAATATGGATCATCCCTACATGCTCAGAGGCTGTAGTGTATTTGAAAAGAGAGAAGATATATGTAATTATTAAATATTAAAACTTAAAAATAAATGAAAATGAAATAGATTGATTAAGAGTTCACTAAGTTTACTTGTCATTCTAAAATTCTATGATTATGTAGAAATTCAACATATCTGTTCATTTGTTTTTCAATTTCTTAATATATATTATGAATTCATGTTTCTAGCTACCTCACAGTTAACCTACCTATTTTCAGGAAAATGTTTTGTAAACCATAAAGAAGTATATAAATTTGATAGGACATTAGTATTGATATTTACAAATGCAAAACACATGCATCGTTACGATACACTCCACTTCTTATGTTTTTGTTTTAAAGTATTGTCACTGATATTTCTACCAATATATATGGAACTCATTTTTTTAAACAAATGCTTTATTAACTTCTGTTTTACATCATTCATTTCTGCCAGATTTTGAGTTAAAATCAATTTCTCCCTGTTATTCCCCTACCCAACCTCCCAGAATAGCAGTCCCACAAGATATCGCTTCCTCCAGTCTGCTCTCTCCCATACCTTCTCCCATACCCCCTTCGACTTTTCCATTAGAGGAAGGTGAATCTTTGTGTTCCAATGCCTGCATATCTTATCTCCCTATTACAAGCAAAAGAGTATTAATAATAGTATTTATATATATTTGAAACATTTAATGTTAAGACCTCGAATTTCAGATACATTTCCTTCCTCCCTTGTCACCCATTCCCTCTTGGGAGATAAGTAATTCAGTATATGTTGTACATGTCTAGCTATGCAAAACATTATCATAGTAGATATATTGTACAAGGCTGCTTATAATTCCCTCCCACTCATCCCACCCCCCACCTGGTCCATTACCTACATGATCCTGTCCCTCTTCTATAGTGGGTACTTCTAACCTCCCCTCCCCCCAAGGATGCCCTCCAATCCATCATCCCTCCTCTCATCCCCCTTCTCCCTATCCTGCTGCAGGTTAAGATATCCCATTTAGTATGTATGTCATTCTCTCCCTGAACAAAATTCAATATGAATGTGGTTTTGCCTTTTTGTGCCTTCCTATTCTCCCCCTCCCTTGCAACCACTTCCCCTTTCTTCTTCTACATGGGATAGTTTACCCTACCCTGTCTCTCCCCATCTCCTCTTGCCACTTTCCTCTCTCACCTCATAATTTCATGCCTCGAGTATTCTTCCTTCCCAACAAATTCAACCGATGCCTTCTATCCATGTATAACTGTAACCACATACACACACATTCACATATGTATTCATATGACCACACAGCCTTCTTCCATTATTTTCATAGTGAGAAAGATATCATCAGTCACCGTTATTGCTTTTCAATATAGGAATGTAAATAGTTCAACTTTGATAAGTTCCTTTTGATTTCTTTTCCCTGATTACCTTCTCAGGCATCTCTTCCTTCTTGTGTCTGGATGTCAAATTTTCTATTCATTTCTGGTTTTTTCCTCAAGAATTCTTGAAAGTCCTCTATTCCACTGAATGACCATATTTTCCCCTGAAACAAAACACTCAATTTTGCTGGGTAGGTGACCCTTGGGTTCATTCCCAGTTCTTTTGTCCTCTGCAATATCATATTCCATGCCCTTCCATTCCTCAGTGTAGAAGCTGCCAGGTCCTGGGCTATTCTGACTGTGTTTCCACAATATTGAAATTGTTTCTTCCTGGCTGCTTGGAGTATTTTCTCCTGGATCTGGGGATTCTGGATCCTGGATATAATATTCCTGGGAGTTTTCTTTTTGGGATCTTTTTCAGGAGGTGATCAGTGGATTCTTTCAACCTCTATTTTGCCCTCTGAATCTAAAACATCAGGCAGTTTTCCTTGAGAATTTCTTGAAGGGTGATTTCTAGGTTCTTTCTTTGATCATGGCTTTCAGGTAGTCCAATAATTTTTAAATTGTCTCTCCTGGATCTATTTTCCAGGTCAGTGGTTTTTCCCATGAGACATTTCACATTGCCTTCTAATCTTTCATTTGTTTGGATCTGCTTAACAGCATCTTGATTTCTCATAAAGTCATTAGCTTCCATTTGCTCCAGTCTAACTCTGAAGGAATGAATCTCCTCAGTGAACTTTTGAGATTCTTTTTCCATCTGGCAAATTCGACTTTTTAAGGCATTCTTCTCCTCATTGCCCTTTTGGGCCTCCTTTGCCATTTGAGTTAGTCTATTTTTTAAGGTGTTGTTTTCCTCAGTCAGGCTGTTGACACTCATTTCATACTTTTCCTGCATCCTTCTCATTTCTCTTTCCAATTTTTCCTCCACTTCTCTTATTTGATTTTTAAAGTCCTTCTTAAGGTCCTGTATGGCCTGCAACCCGCTCATGTATTCCCCTGGGGCTTTCGGAGCAGGACTTCTGACCTCACAGTCCTTTTCCCACTCTATGCCCCCAAAATAGGAGTCTAGGGTTGCATTTTTCTGTTTCCTTTGCCTTGGCATGTTGCCACTTGATTACCTGACTTTTGGGCTTGTTGCCACACTATGGCTTTAAGGACAGCTAGAGGAATTTTCGTCCTGAATGTGTGGGGGGCAACTTCCGTTTCTGGCAAGCTGTAAACCCACCCATGACTTCCACCCTAAACCACAATCCAGATCCATGGAGGTTAAAGCAAGAGTGATTACCCCCCAAGATTGATCGTTGGATCTTCCTACAATTTGCAGGCCGGGAGCCCAAGCTGCCAAAAACTACCAAATGGCATGTCTCCTCAGCGGCTTCTGGCCCCCAGGGCAGGGAGATGACGCATTCCCCAAATACTGGTCCCAAAGTCCATAGGACACTAACCTCTTACTTTTTCCTAGGCATGTCTATGTTGATAATTCTGGAGTCGCCACAGCTCCTGGTGTTCTGGGGTTCCTCCAGCTGGCTGCTGGCCCTGCCACCCTGGGGCTAAAACCTCGGCTTAAGGGGACCTGGGCTTAGCTCCGCTCTTTGCGCTCTGCGCACTGTGCGCTGCCAGGTCCCAGACTGCTGCGCTGGTCCTTCCTGCAGGGCTGCTGGGCTGTCCTCAGGGAGTGGTTACCTTCTCTGTGTCGTTCTGTGGGTGCTGGGGCTCTAGAAGTTGTTCAGAGTCCCCTTTTACATAGTTTGGGGGGAATCTGGGGGCAGAGTGGTTTGGAGGAGCTGTTTCTACTCGGCCATCGGATCTCATTTTTAATCTGTTTGTTTTTACTTTTTGAAATTCATTTCCAAAAGATTTTGAGTTACAAATTTTCTCTCCATTTCTCCCCTAGCCCCACCCCAAAATAGCTATCCTACTCAATATCCCTTGCCCCAATATACCCTTTCTTATATCCTCCCCCATTCTCCCTCTGACTTTCTACTAGGGCAAGATGGATTTCTATTCCCCAGTGCCTGTATATCTTATTTCCCAGGTGCATGTATTTTTAACATTTGATTTTAAAACTTTGATTTACAGATTCTTTACCTTCTTCCCTCCGTAACCATCCCTATTGGGAAGATAAGTGATTCAATATAGGTTGTATATGTGTAGTTATGATAAACATTTCCAAAGCAGATATATTGTGAAAGACTACTTTTTCCCTCCAACGTATCCTGCCCTCCCCACACTTATTCTATTTTCTACTTTGAATTTGTCACTTTCCAAAGGTATGTGCTTCTAACTACCCTTCCCCCCCAATCTTCCTTCCCTTCTATCATCTCCCTTCTAATCCCTTTCCCCTGACTTTCCTGTAGGGTAAGATACCCAAATGAGTGTGTATGTTATTCACTTCTTAAGCCAAATTCAATGAGAGTAATGTTGACCCATTCCCTTTTGCCTTCCTGTTCTTCTTCTGCATTGTAACAGTTTTCTATTGCCTCTTTTTTATGAGATAATTTACCCTATTCTATCCCTCCCTACCTCTTTCTCTCATTATATTACTTTCTCACCTCTTAATTTTATTTTTTAGATATCATCGCTTCCTATTCAACTGACTCTGTGCCCTCTGTCTTTGCATACATGTACACATATATACATGCACTCACATAGGTATTTATACACACAGACAACCTCCTATATAAACATATATGTATGTATACATATATATGTATACAGACAAATATATATATAATATGTATATATACATCCTTCTACTATCTATATATTATACTATCTATATTCTTATACTATCTATATATTTTACTTCTATATATTATATATGTATATATATATGTATATACATATATCCTTCTACTATCCTCATACTAAGAAAAGTCTCATGAGTTACACATATTTTTTTCCATGTAAGAATGTAAATACTTTAACTTTAATAAGCTGCTTATGATTTCTTTTTCCTGTTTACCTTCTCATGCTTCTCTTGCTTCTTGTATTTTAAAGTCAAATTTTCTGTTCAGCTCTGATTTTTTCATCAAGAATGCATGAAAGTCCTCTATATCGATCAAATGATATGACCAGGTAGTTTTTGAACAAAGTAATTAAAGCTATCTATTGTCATATCGGAAAACAATGCTGTAAATCACTATTGATGAGATGAATGCAAACTAAAACAACTCTGTGTTACTACCTCACATCTGTCAGAATGACTGACATGACAGAACAAGAAAATGACAAATGTTTGAAGATATGTGGAAAAAATTAACCATCCATGCACTGCTGGCGAAGTTGTATACTGATTCAACCATTCTGAAGAGTAATTTCTAACTATGCCCAAAGGGCCATAAAATCATGCATGCCCTTTGATAAAGAAATACTACTCCTAAGTCTGTATACCACAGAGATTTTAAAAAGTGAAAATAACTTATGTGTACAAAAATATTTATGACAAACTTTTTTAATGGTAAAAACTAACTGGAAATTGAGAGGATGTCCATCAATTGTGCATAATAGCTGAATAAGTTGTATATGATTTTGATGGAATACTATTGTGCTTAAAATAAATGATGAACAGGATACTTTCAGAAAAAAAATACAGTGGAAATATTTACATGAACTAATGAAAAGTAAAATGAGCAGAACCAGGGGAACATTGTACATAGTAACTGCAATATTGTATGAAGTTCTACTATAAATAATTTAGCAATTCTCAGCAATGCAATGATTCCAGACAATTCTGTAGAATTTATGATGAAAGGTGCTATCCATCTCCAGAGAAAGAACTGCTAGAACCTGTTTTCATATCACAGATATATTTTCTTTATTTTTCTTCTTGTTCTTTTTTGTCGGTGTTTTCTTTCACAGAATGACTTACATGAAGATGTGTTGTTCATAACTTCACATATTTAACCTATGTCAAATTACTTACCAGAAGGTTGAGGGGATAAAGGCAAGAACTGAAAGAATTTGGAACTTTAAAATTGTAAAAAGAAAGAATGTTAATTTTTTATATGTAACTGGGAAAAATAAAATAATAGATAAGATTAAAAGTAAACAGTTCTGTTTAAAACACACCATGATACAAAAGAGAAATAAAGAATGGATTTTATTATTTTTAAAAAATAGTTTGAAACCTAAATAATTTTATGTAACTTTAAACATATTTCTCTTTTAGGGTGAAGTGAATTTTCCAAGTTTAAGTGGGAAGTATATATTTTTTAAATTAATCAGGCATGGATGGTAGAACTTGTATGACTCCATGAAAACTATAAAATAATATCTACACACGGTGTAATTCTTTTCTAATGTTGTCGATAGTGTTATTCAAGCTCAACAAGTATAATATTTTTTAGAAAATATTGAAAGAGCCAAGCTTGAAAATGGAAGTCAAATTATATTAATATTTGGAAGCAATATTTACAGATACTTTGGTCTCCTTCAGAAAAGAAACAATGAGGATAAAAATGTCAAGATAATAGCATGGTTGTGTCACGTTGTGTCAAGTTACTTATTGTCATTCATAAATCAAAGCTCCTTGAGAAGAAAACAGGAAAAGAACTTACACTTATGCACTACCATTCTTAAAAACATTCTGGAACAATAAAATAGACAATTTATGTGGAAAGGGGTCTAATAACAATATCTATATTGATAGCTATCTTGATCTATATGTATCATGTCCCATCAACATACAAAAACTATGGAAAAAATGATATTTCCTTGCCACAAAGTAAAAAAAAAATAGAACTAATAAATATATTCAGAGAAAATTATAAATAGTTTAAAAAACCTAGAGAAATAATTTGGTTGTGGGCTGATATGATCTCCCTAAAGAATTATGAAAGCTGATAAAGTGCACAAGGATTACATCACTGAATGACAGTGGGATCAAAAGGCCTTCTATAGGTTATATTTACATGAATTCAGCCAACATTATGTTGAAAAAGAAGTACTAATAAATTGAGTGGTGCAGATTTATTGAAACGAAGAAGTTTAGGTCAATAATTCAAGGCTAAGTCATTGGCAAAAGAAATGCCTTTCCATAAAGAGTCCAGAATTATGAATCAATAAAGATCATGTAAATAAAAAACAAATACATTTTTCATTGTTCCTATACTGACCCGTTGTAAATTTCTTTCCTATGAATATATTACTCTTAACAACCTTGAGAACTCACCAAACTGTAGTATAACTGGAGAATTACCATAAAACATACTGTTTCTTCAATTTACCAGGAATAATATTGATCCACATAAATTTGATAAAAATGTTTGCATTGGTATCAGTATATTAACTGCTTATACTTTTTCACCTTAACCAAACGAAAATATTTCAAAATGTAGAGGCAAAGCTGGAGAAAATCTCATATTGTAACAGGATGAGACACCTATCATCTTATTTGTTATTGAAATTTGTATTAAGGAAGATTTCATTTGACAGACTAGAGCTGAGTTTATATTTAAGACTTTTATTTATCTATAAATATAAGTTTTTTTTACTGAATAATCCACAGGATATAATATATAAAATAAAAATATGAGGATAATGACTTGTCCAATAGGCATTTCCATCTCAAATTCATTGAAGGATAAGTAAAAACTTATTTTAATAATAATAAACATAATGCTACTTATGAAAAAAGATGAGAAAATTATATGACAATGATAAAAGACATAATAATTATCCTTAAACAGTCTAGACTTTTTCTTGGTGTAGATTGTTCAAGCAAACAATGAAAACTATCCAATGTGTTACTGCAAGTTATAAAAATGTAACATTTACCAAATGCTAGAAAGACATTATTAGGTAGACAGAACTATGTACTGGCAATTGGCTATTCTTTACAAAACACATCAAGTTCCCATCACAGAAATGCAGAACTCAATGCATTCCTGAGAACTTTTGTGTTGCAAATGGAATATCATCACTGATAAAACTTCTGTCCACGGTCAACCAGACAAAGCATTGATCAATAGAAAAAAAAATGAAGAAAGAGATATCATCATAAAAAACTCATGAATTCCAACATTTATAAAAAGAAAAAAATCAAAAGATGGATGAGGTTTTAAGCCTTTTTTTCTACAACCCCCCACGTGCTGTTGTTTTAATCAGCATGAGAAAATTATTGGACATTGAACATTGGATGAAGGAAAAAGAAATCACAACGAAACGTCTAGTAATGGCCAAAAAAATCCTTCAATAATACCTTTGGAATTACACAAAGAGCAAGCATTCTAAAGTGTAAATGTTAGTTTGATGCAGCACTGATGGAGGAACATTGCGTGATTATTCTTGGGGGAGAGAAAAAGTTTTCCTTCTTTTCCACTGCCACTTGGTCGTGTCAACTTTAAGGGTAACCACTCAACAAAGAGAAAACATTTTCTACGACAATAAAATCCTTTCATTAATGGGATTTGTTCTGTGAAATTGCGAACCTAGAGGTCTATCTGTGGGCTCAAGGGTTTAGGTTCCCCACCCCTGAGATACAAATGCCGGATATAAAGACACAGTCACCCAGTGGAAGTGGTAATTTCAAGTGGCACATTCGCTAGCATCAGAGAAGAAAATCAGCTATAGATTGAAGTGTAAACTAAACCTGAAAATTCAGAGTTGTGCCAAGAAGACTTTATGAGGAAAGAATAAGCTTTTAGTTTCTGGAGTTATGTACTTGAATATTGCTGTGGCACTATGATTGCTACACAAATTCCTCATGGTCATTTAGCTATTTGTCACCAGTATTCTTGCAATCATATATGTAACTTTTTGGGAGAGTTTGGAAGGAAAGATCAGTATCTACTTATTTTACTATGCCATCTTTTTAAAAGTTCTTGCTTGTAGTTATTCGTATCTGATGATTGTTAATGAGATAAACTCTATTAGGGACTCATGAGCTAATGACAAAAGTGATGCCCCTTGTAAATTGAGCTGAAAATTTTCTTCTGGGGACTGAATCTTTAAATTTGAATCTACTTTGAGGAAACATTTTAGATTTAGGTGTTAAATAGCTGGCAGAAGAAATGAGAATGCTGTGGGGAAAGGATGGAGGTCAATAGTATGCTAATCATGCTATTTGCTAAAAAATTCTCTTAAGGATGATGAAAATGAACTTATAGGAAATGCATCTACATCCTATATTCAGATGGAAAAATGTTATCGTCTTATCATTCAAGTATAAAGAGGAAATATTATAATAGCAGGATGATGACTTGTCCTCTGATGATTTCTATCTGAATTCTACTAAGAACACTAGAAGACTGAGATCATTGTTGAGGCTATAGATGTAGGTATAGATATAGATTTATCTGTCTCTATATATAGATATATAGATAAAATATGTTCTATAAACATTAAATATAAAGATATAGATATATCTATATCTATTTATCTATCTATATTTAAGGTTTACAAAACATGCTATATAAAATAGAATTTTTCCCCATTTTTCCCCTACCCACCACCCCAGAATAGCATTCCCACAGGATATCCTCTCATCCAATCTGTTCTCTCCCATATCTTCTCCCATACCCCCTTCGACTTTTTCAGTAGGGGAGGTGAATCTCTATGCCCCAATGCCTGTATATCTTATTTCCCAATTATAAAAACAGTCTTTTATGAGCCCCAATGCCTGTATATCTTATTTCCCAATTATATGTAAAATAGTATTAATAATAGTATGTATATGCTTTTGTACATTTGATCTTAAAACTTTGAATTCCAGATTCATTGCCTTCCTCCTTTGTCACCCACCCCCACTGGAAAGACAAGCAATTCAGTATATGCTGCACATGTATAGCTATGCCAAACATCACCATGGTAGATATATTGTAAAAGACTGACTATAATTCACTCCCTCCTATCCCACCTCCCACTTGGTCCATTCCCCGTTTTGATCCTGTCCTCTCTCAAAACTGGGTGCTTTCAAATTTCCTCTACCCTTCTCAACCACCCTCCCTTCCATCATGCACCCCTCTCGTCCCTCCCCCCCACCCTCCTGCAGGGTGAGATGTCCTTTTTAGTATGTATGTCATTCTCTCCCTAAGCCAAATTCAACGAGAATTAAGTTTTGCCTTTTTGCCTTCTTGTTCTTCCCCTTCCTCGTAACCATTTTCCCTTGCCTCTTTTATATGAGAGAGTGTACACCATTCTGTCTCGCCTCATTTCTCCACGTCATACTACTCTTTAACCTCTTAATTTCACCTTTTAAGTATCATCACTTCCTATTAATTTCGAACTCTGCCCTCTATCTTTGTATACCTGTAAACATATATACACTCATTCACATATGTATTCATATGCCCATATACCCTTCTTCAGCTATTTTCATACTGAGAAAAGTTTCATCAGTTTTAATTATCATTTTTCCATTCAGAAATGCAAATAGTCCAACGTTGATAAGTTCCTTATGATTTCTCTTACCTATTTACCTTAGCAAGCATCTCTTCCTTCTTGTATCTGAATGTCAATTTTTTTTATTCAACTCTGTTTTTTTTCTCAAGAATTCTTGAAAATGGGCCAATAGGTAGCGCAGTGAGTAGAGCATTGGCCCTGGAGTCAAAAGGACCTGAGTTCAGATCTGGCCTCACACACAACCCACACAAACAAAAACCTAGCTGTGTGACCTTGGGCAAGTTACTTAACCCCAATTGCCCTCCAAAAAGCAAAATAATAATAATAATAATAAAATAAAGAATGCTTGAAAGACCTCTTTTCCACTGAATAACCATATTTTCTCCTGAAACATGATACCCAGTTTTGCTGGGTAGGTGATTCTTGGTTTTAATCCCAGCTCCTTTCCCTCCAGAATATCATATTCCAAGCCTTTTCATCCCTCAGAGTAGAAGATGCCAGATCCTGAGCTATCCTGATTGCATTTCCACAGTATTCAAATTGTTTCTTTCTGGCTGCTTGTAATATTTTCTCCTTGATCTGGGAATTCTGGAACCTGGCTATAATATTCCTAGGAGTTTTATTTTTTGGATCTTTTTTAGGAGGTGATTAGAGGATTCTTTCAAACTCTATTTTGTCCTCTGGTTCTAAAACATCAGGGCAATTTTCCTTGAGAATTTCTTGAGGGATGATTTCTAGGTTCTTTGTTTGATCATGGCTTTCAGGTAGTCCAATAATTTTTAAATTATGTCTCCTGAATCTATTTTCCAGGTCGGTTGTTTTTCCCATGTGATATTTCACATTGTCTTCTATTTTATCATTTGTTTGGATCTGTTTAATAGCATCTTGATTTCTCATAAACTTACTAGCTTCCATTTGCTCCAGTCTAATTCTGAAGGAATGATTCTCCTCAGTGAGCTTTTGAGATTCTTTTTCCATCTGGCAAAATCGGCTTTTTAAGGCATTCTTCTTCTCTTTTAAGGTGATATTTTCCTCAGTCAGCCTGTTGACTCTCATTTCATACATTTCCTGCATCTTTCTCATTTCTCTTCCCAATCCCCCCCCCACACACACACACATCTCTTATCTGCTTCTTAAGGTCCTCTATGGCCTGTAATCTGGTCATATTTTCATTTGGGGCTTTTGGTGCATGTTTTCTGACCTCCCAGTCCTCCTCCTGTTCCATGCTTCTATCCTCTTTGCCCCCAAACTGGAGTCTAATGTTAAATTGTTCTGTTTATTTTGTTTCCTTTGCCTAGGCATGTTGCCACTTAATTACTTGACTTTTGGGCTTGTTGCCACAGTAGGATTCTGCCACCAGACAGGGGAGCTTCCATCCCAAACATTGGGGTCTTCTCAACTTCTGGAGGTATTAGTTGGGTGCCTTCCCTCAAGCCCCCACACACTCTGAAAAGCTGGACACATACTGTAAGACGTCCACCCCAGACCCCCAGATTGATTGCCGTATCCCCCTACCGTTCACAGGCCAAGAGCCGAAGCTGCAACTGAAGCTGCAAAATGGTGGCTGTGCTGTGGCTCCTCAGCAGCTTCTTTACCCCAGGGGAAGAAGCTGTTGTGTTCCCAAATACTGGTCCCAAAGTCCATAGGGCACTAACCTCCCACTTTGTCATAGGCATCTATGTGTTGGTAATTCTGGAAAAGCCACAGCTGCTGGTGTTCTGGGGTCCATCCAGCCAGCTGCTAGTCTGGCCACCCTCGGGCTAAAACTGAAAATCATGTGGGCCTGGGCTCGGCTCCCAGAGCGCTGTGCTGTTGGCTCCTAGACCCCTCTGCTGGCCATTCCCTGCCGGGCTGCTGAGCTGTCCTCAGTGGAAGGTTAGCTTCTTTGTGTCATTCTGTGGGTGCTGGAGATCGAGAGGTTGTTCAGAGTCCCCTTTTATATAATTTTGAAGTGATGTGGGATGGAGCACTCTGGAAGTGCTGTTTCTACTCCGACATCTTAGCTCCACCCCAGGGCAATTTTTCTTGATGATTTCTTGGAAGATGTTGCCTTGGCTCTATTTTTCATCATGAATTTCTCTTAGACCAATAATTCTTAGATTACCTCTCCTGGAATGGTCTCCAGGTCAGTTATTCATCCTTTAAGATATTATACATTTTTTTCTAATTTTTCATTCTTGAAGTTTTGTTTGGGTGATTCTTGATGACTTATAGAGTCATTAGTTTCGATTTGAATGATTCTAATTTTTATCTAATTATTTTATTCAGTTAATTTTGGAGCTCCTTTTCCATATGTTCAGTTTGCATTTTTAGGGATTTATTTTCTCAAGTTAGATTTTGAATCTCTTTTTTCCATTTCACACATTTTACTCTTTAAGGAGCTGTTTTTGTCAATGAAATATTTTTCTATTTTTGCAGTTGCAATTTTAAAAGAATTGGTCAATTTATCTTCTACCTCTGTAATTTCCTTCTTAAAGTCCTTCTTGTGCTTTTCCAAGAATGCTTTCTGGGCTTGAGACCAATTCATATGCCCCTTTGAGACTTCAGCTGTGGGGGCAGATCTGTAGCAGTCTCTTTCTGAATTTGGTTCTTCATGCTCACAATAACAGGGTCCTATGTCTTTGTTTTTCCAATCTGTTTTAATCTATTTTGAGGCACAGCTTCAGCCATGCACTTCCTCTATAAATCCCAAGCATTCAGTTGGTTCCACTATTTTAGGATTTTACTCTTGGGCAATATTTTCTGGTTTTTCAGGGTCAGAGGTGGAGAAGATTAGAGAAGCTGGCATTTACTCTGCCATCTTAGTCCCTTAAAGTTCAGGTAGGTCATTTTTAAGCTTCCGGGCTTAGCAGGTGCAGCTGCTGTCCCTGCTATGGTCCCTGTGTTTGTTTCTTACCCAGCTCAGATAAATTTCCAAGTGATAGGCCTGGGAATTGCTGCCATGATTGGTGAATCACAGCCTGTGCTCGCTCCAGCTATGTTCACCTCTGCATACTGCCAACAGTTCCACTTTTATGTGGCCACCTTTCTTCCTTAAGATAAAAATCGTTGACATTTATCCAAAGTGTTCCCAAATAAAGGCTTTTTCAGATAAAGCAGAAGTTCAGGCCTTGGCCATTTCATGTTGTTGCTCAACAATACTCAAAGGGAAACTCAAAGAAATTGCTCAAGCACTGTTTTTTCTGGTGGCAGCACAATTAATTAAGAACAGATGACATCGGTAAGAAATCAAGTGAAGTAAGACAGCAGTTTTAGAATTATTTTTACAAGTTTTCATGAGTTTCCTAATGTCATGTTTCTAAAATTGCAACTTATTCCTTTTCCCTAAATGCTTTTGTATCTATTTCCAAAATAGGAAAAATAAAGCTGCAATTTTAAATTTTACTTCATTTAATAAAGTCAATTTTAACATAACCACAAAAATACTAATAATTTAATGCTATTCTAGGGATTCTGTATATACCTTTCTGGGTCCTTCCTGAAAAAACTGTGGTGTACTTAAAAGATATAATATTACATGAATGCATTATGTCAGTGATATTTATTTGCAAGGTAGGGAGAAAAGTTAGAATTAGAATGAAATGAATTTTTAAAAAGTTAAAAATACAGTTAAAATGTATGTGTGTGTGTGTGTGTGTGTGAGAGAGAGAGAGAGAGAGAGAGAGAGAGAGAGGGAGAGAGAAAGTTTTGAGGGAGCACTAATGCATATGATCTTCTCTCTCCAAGAACATAATTCTGACAATAAGCTT
Organism: Gymnobelideus leadbeateri; assembly: GCA_011680675.1. Classification (NCBI taxonomy): domain Eukaryota; kingdom Metazoa; phylum Chordata; class Mammalia; order Diprotodontia; family Petauridae; genus Gymnobelideus; species Gymnobelideus leadbeateri. Next base: position 27,951 of record WOXC01009401.1, read on the forward strand.
CTTTTAAACCTTAGTTGAATATTGTATTCAAATTTTTTAACTTAGTCCTTTTAGAGGGGTAAGCTCCAAAGAACTCTTCATACTTCAGCTTTTACTCTGTCTTATTAATACACACACTCACACACACACACACACACACACACACACACACACGCAATACATACAGGTATATGTATATTTATGCATGTGTGCATGTATATACACATATATGTATGTGTTTGTGCATGCACTTATATTTACATAAATATACATAATATGCACATACATATATTTATGCATACATGTATACCTGTCTATATTTATCTATGTGAGATTATTTCTTATGTAGCAAAAATCCCCCAATTTGTTCTTTCTGATAAAATTCATGAAGTGTCTATGTCAATGTCCCTCATTCTTTCTCTTCAGGATGAGCTGATCCTTTCTGATAAGTAATCCTTATCCTCCAATAAGGAACACACAAAATAGAACAGTTATGATTGATCCCATCTTTCTGTACAGTAAACCTACAACAATAATTCTCAAAACATAAAAGTAAATACACGTAAAAAATGGAATTGTGTATTCCTGACTATGTGACCAGCAAGGATTATATATATTTTTCCAGTACTCATTAAAATCAAATACCCTGTCTTATAAGAGGAATCAGTAATCTTGCAAAGAAAAGTTCATAATCAATCAAACCCACCTCCACTTTAGTCGGCATTTGACTCTACTAAAAGAGTCAACTCTGTAGACCCCTACTCTTCCTGTGATGGCTTACAGTTGTCTGTGGTCTCTATTTCTCAGTTCTGCACATTTTTGATTTAACATTTTTTTCAGTCTCAGTAGCTCAGAACACTCAGCTTTGCTCACTCAGTGGTCTAAAGTATATCCTTTTCTCTTGTAAGCGGTTAATTTTTTTTTTCCCTCCAAGCAGGAGGATTAACAGATGTCTCATTAATTAAATTTCTTTATATCTTAGAGCATCACATAGGGACATATTTTTCTCTGAATTTACATACCAAATAATTTTTTAAAAGTCTAGTGTCTCATTCAGAAGTACCCATTTTATAATCAGTTTATTGCTAATCTGAGCTATCAATATTGTGGTGTGTCATGGGGCCACTGTTCCTGTTTGATGGGTTTAAAAATGGAGTTTTCAGGGGGCAGAGCCAAGATGGCAGAGTAGAAACAGCAAGTCCAAGGTCCTGTCGCCCCAGATCACCACCAAACTATGTAAAAGGGGAGTCTGAACAACTTCTGTAGCCCAAGCGCCCGCAGAATGACACAGAGAAGCTAACCACTTACTGAGGATAGCCCAGCAGCCCTACAGGAAGGACCAGCACAGTGCTCTTCGAGGCGGCAGTGCAGTGCACTGAGAGCCGAGCCCGGGTCTGTGTGAGCCGCCGTTGGCTTCCTCTCCTGGGGGCTAGAAGCCACTGTGGAGACACACCATTTTGCAATTTTCGGTGGCAGCTCCAGCTCCAGGCCTGGGAACAGTAGGGAGATCAAGCAATAATCATTGTGGGGTAATGACTCTTCCTTTAACCTCCCTGGATCTGAATTGTGGTCTGTGGTGGAGGTCATGGGGTAGGTATCCAGCTTGCCAGAAGCAGAAGTTGTGAAGACCCCAACTTTCTGGATGGAAGCTCCCCTGTCTGGTGGCAGACTCCTACAGTGGCAACAAGCCCAAAAGTCAAGTAATTAAGTGGCAATATGCCAAGGCAAAGTAAACAAAATAAACAGAAAAATGCAACCCTAGACTCCTATTTTGGGGGCAAAGAGGATAGAAGCATGGAGCAGGAAGAGGACTATGAGGTCAGAAATCCTGCTCTAAAAGCCCCAAAGGAAAATATGAGCAGTTTGCAGGACATAGAGGACCTTAAGAAGGACTTTAAAAATCAAATAAAAGAAATGGAGGAAAAATTGGGAAGAGAAATGAGAAGGATGCAGGAAAAGTATGAAATGAGGGTCAACAGTCTGACTGAGGAAAACAACACCTTAAAAAAATACACTAACTCAAATGGCAAAGGAGGCCTAAAAGGGCAATGAGGAGAACAATGCCTTAAAAAGCTGATTTTTCCAGATGGAAAAAGAATCTCAAAAGTTCACTGAGGAGCTTCATTCCTTCAGAGTTAGACTGGAGCAAATGGAAGCTAAAGAATTTATGAGAAATCAAGATACTGGTAAGCAGATACAAACAAATGAAAGAGAAGAAGGCAACGTGAAATATCTCATGGGAAAAAAACACTGACCTGGAAAATAGATCCAGGAGAGATAATTTAAAAATTATTGGACTACCTGAAAGCCATGATCAAAGTAAGAACCTAGTAATCACCCTTCAAGAAATTCTCAAGGAAAACTGCCCTGATGTTTTAGATTCAGAGGACAAAATAGAGGTTGAAAGAATCCACTGATCACCTCCTGAAAAAGATCCCAAAAAGAAAACTCCCAGGAATACTATAGCCAGGTTCCAGAATCCCCAGATCAAGGAGAAAATACTACAAGCAGCCAGGAAGAAACAATTTCAATATTGTGGAAACACAATTATGATAACATAGGACCTGGCAGCTTCTATGCTGAGGGATTGAAAGGCATGGAATATGATATTCCGGAGGGCAAAAGAGCTGGGACTGGACACAAGGGTCACCTACCCAGCAAATCCGAGTATTTTGTTACTGGGGAAAATATGGTTATTCAGTGGAATAGAGGACTTTCAAGCACTCTTGAGGAAAAATCCAGAGTTGAATATAAAATTTCACATCCAGACACAAGAAGCAAGAGATGCCTGAGAAGGTAATCAGGGAAAAGAAATCAAAAGGAACTTATCAAAGTTGAGCTATTTACATTCCTACATGGAAAAACAATAACTGTGTCTGATGAAACTTTTCTCAGTATGAAAATAATGAAAGTAGGGTGGATGGTCATATGAATACATATGTGAATGTGTGTATATATGTTTATAGTTGCACATGGATAGACGGCACAGGTTGAATTTGGTGGGAAGGGATAATACTTAACGGGTGAAATTATGAGGTGAGTGAGGAAAGTGGCAAGAGGGGATGGGGAGAGACAGGGTAGGGTAAATTATCTCACGTAGAAGAAGCAAGGGGAAGTGGCTGCTGGAGAGGGGAAGAATAGGAAGGCAAAAAGGCAAAACCACATTCTCACTGAATTTGGTTCAGGGAGAGAATGACATACATACTAAATAGGATATCTCAACCTGCAGCAGAATAGGGGCAAGGGGGATGAGAGGAGGGATGATGGATGGTAGGGCATTCTTGAGGGGAGGGGAGGTTGGAAGCACCCACTTTGGAAGAGGGACAGGATCAAAGTAGGGAATGGACCCGGTGGGGGGTAGGATGGGTGGGAGGGAATTATAAGCAGCCTTGTACAATATATCTAGTATGGTTATGTTTTGCATAGCTAGACATGTACAACCTGTACTGTATTACTTATCTTCCCAGAGGGAATGGGTGACAAGGGAGGAAGGGAATGGATCTGAAATTCGAGGTCTTAAAATTAAATGTTTCAAATATATAAATAAATACTATTATTAATACTCTTTTACATGTAATTGGGAGATAAGATGTGCAGGCATTGGGGCACAGAGATTCACCTTGCTCTAATGGAAAAGTCAAAGGGGGTATGGGAGAAGATATGGGAGTGGGCAGATTGGAGGAAGCAATATCTTGTGGCATTGCTATTCTGGGATGGTGGGTAGGGGAAAAACAGGGAAAAAATTGTAACTCAAATCCTGGTGGAAATGAATGATGTAAACCAGAAGTTAATAAAGCATTTCGTTATTTAAAAGAAAGAGAGAAAAAATGGAGTTTACTTCTGTAAAAATTCCAAATTGATATTGAGATTGGGTGGAGACATCACAGTTTCTCCAACAGTGTATTCGTGTGCCTGACTTCTATGACTCCTCCAACATGAAATCGTATTTTATTTTTCAAATGTTTATGATGTGCTAATTTTTCTTATTATTTTTTAATTTGTGCATAATTACTCCTTTTATTTTTCCAAATGCTTAATTAAATTCTGGTTTATATCATTCATTTCTGTCATATTTTGAGTTACAAATCTTCTCCCTCTTTTCTCCCTAACCACCTCCCCAAAATAGGGGTCCCACAGAATATCCCCTCCTCCAATCTGCTCTCTCCCATGTTTTCCTCCATACCCCCTTTCAGCTTTTCCACTAGGGCATGGTGCATCTGTATGCCACAGTGCCTGTATAACTTATTTCCAAGTTACATGTAAAATAGTATTAATAATAGTATAAATGTATTTTTAAACATTTGGTTTCAAATCTTTGAATTCCAGACTCATTCCCTTCCTCCCTTGTCACCTACCCTTAATGGAAAGATAAGCAATTAAATATAGATTGTGTATGTGTAGCTAATGCAAAACATTACCATAGGAGGTATATTGTAGAAGACTGATTATATTTCCCTCCCTCCTATCCCACGTCTCAATTATTCTATTCTCTATTTTGGTTTTGTCCCGTTTTTAAAAGTGGGTGCCTCAAATTTCCCTGCTCTCCAGCCTGCCCTCCCTTCTATCATCCCCCTTCTCATACCCTTCTCCCCTACTCTCTTGTAAGATGAGATAACCTATTTAGTGTGTATGTCATTCCTTCCCTGAGCCAAACAAAACGAGAACAAGGTTGAGCCTTTCCCTTATGCCTTCCTGGTCTTCCCCTCCATTGTAACCATTTTCCCTTGCCTCTTCTGTATGAGATAGTTTACCCCATTGTGCCACTCCCCATCTACTCTCATTATATTGCTCTCTTACCTCTTAAGTTCATCTTTTATGTATCATCCCTTCCTTTTAAATTGGTACTGTGCCTTCTATGTATACCTGTAAACATATATACACACATTCACATATGTATTCATAAGCCCATATACCCTCCGATACAGACTATACATATACATACATACATATATACATATATACATATATATATATATATATATATATATATATATATACATATATGTGTGTGTGTGTATGGGGGGGAATATTTATATATATTTATTACTTACAACTATTTTCATACCAAGAAAAATTTCATAAGTTACAATTATCATTTTTTTCCACATAGTAATATAAATAGTTCAACTTTAATAAGTTCCTTATGATTTCTTTTCCCTCTTTACCTGCTCATACTTCTCTTCCTTCTTGTATCCAACTATAAAATTTTCTATTCAACTCTGATCTTTTCTTCAAGAATGCATGAAAGTCCTCTGTTCCACTTAATGACCATATTTTCCCCTGAAACATGATACTCAGTTTTTCTGGGGAGGTGATTCTTGGTTTTAATCCCAACTCCTTTGACGTCCAGAATATCATATTCCAGGCCTTTTTATCCCTCAATGTAGAAGCTGCCAAATCCTGTGTTACCCTGATTGTGTTTCCACAATATCCAAATAGTTTCTTCTGGCTGCTTTTTATATTTTCTCTTTCATCTGGGAATTCTAGAATCTGGCTATAATATCCCTAGGAGTTTTCTTTTGGGGATCTTTTTCAAGAGGTGATTGGTGGATTCTTTCAACCTCTATTTTGGCCTCTGGTTATAAAACATCATGGCAGGTTTCCTTGAGGATTTCTTGGAGGATGATTTCTAGGTCCTTTCTTTGATCATGGTTTCAGGTATTTCAATCATTTTTAAATTGTCTCTCCTGGTTCTATTTTCCAGGTCAGTGGTTTTGCCCATGAGATATTTCACATTGCCTTCTATTCTTTCCTTTGTTTGGATCTGTTTAACAGCATCTTGATTTCTCATAAAGTCAATACCTTCCATTTGCTCCAATCTAATCTGACAGAATGATTCTCCTCAGTGAGCTTTTGAGATTCTTTTTCCATCTGGCAAATTCTGCTTTTTAAGGCATCCCTCTCCTCACTGCCTTTTTGAGCCTCTTTTGCCATTTGATTTAGTCTATTTTTAAGGTGTTAATTTCCCCAACCAGGCTCTTGATTCTCATTGCATAATTTTCTTGTATCATTCCCATTTCTCTTCCCAATTTTTTCTCCGCTTCTCTTATCTGCTTCTTAAGGACTCTATGGACTGTAACCAGCTCCTGTTTTCCTTTGAAGCTTTTGGTGCAGGACTTCTGACTTCACTGCATTCCTCTTGTTTCATGATTTGATACTTTATGTCTGCAAAATAGGAGCCTAGTTTTGGATTCTTCTGTTTCTTTTGCTTCCTTTGCCTGGTCATGTTTCTACTCAATTACTTGATTTTGGGGCCTTTTTTTGCCACAGGAGGGCTCTGCCACCAGACAGGGGAACTTCAGTCCCAAACGCTGGGGTTTTCTCAGCTGCCAGAGGTCTTAATTGGATGCCCTCTTTGAAGCCTCCAGATCCTCTGACAAGCTGGTCACACACCCCAAGACCTCCACCCTACAGCACAATCCAGATCCAAGCAGGTTGAAGCAAGCGTGATTACCCCTCAGACTGGTAACTTGGTCCACCTGCACTCTTCAGGCCAGGGGCTGAAGTAGCCATGTGTGACTGTGGCTGCACTGTGGATTCTCAGCTGCTTCTTGCCCCACAGGCAAAAGCTGACACAATCCCAACTAGTGGGTCCCAAAGTCCATACTGCACCGACCTCTCACTTTGTCCTTGGCATCTATGTGTTGATAATTCTGGAAATAGCCACTACTATTGGTGCTCTGGAGTCCCTCCAGCTGGAGGCTGATCAGGAAGCCCTGGAGCTAAAACCTCTTGCTTTTGTGGGGCTGAGGTGGGCTCCCAGAGCACTGGGTTGGCCAATTCCTGCAAGCCTGCTGGGCTGTCCTCAGCTGGAGCTGAGCTTTTCTGTGTCATTTTGTGGGTACTGTAGCTACAAAATTTCTTCAGAATACCATTTTACATGAATTGGGGAAGGTGCAAGCTAGAGCTGGATGGACATCCTGTTTCTACTCCCTTTCTTATTATTTTTAATTGGACCACTTTTCATGCAGCCCTTTATAATTTTGAATTCTTCTTTTGAAAACTTTTCTTTGGGGGGGGGTGCTGGGTGAATGCATAATTCAGGTGATGGGTCTATTTTGAGTTTACTATTGCTTGTGGTACAAAATGTGTATTGACTTTATTTCTAACAATGTGATTACCAATTATGCCAACAATTTTGTTACATTTTGCTTCTAGTAATTTATGTTATTAACTTTATCAAACAATGGGGAGCTAATTTTTTTCAATGTTTTGTTTCTTCTTTATCCACTATGTTTAAGTCAATTATCCCTCCTATTCTTTTCAGGCAGAACTGTTTTAACTACCATTTATTACCCAGCTTCTAGAAGAGATTATCATATTTAAGCCACACTTTATTTCTGTAAAAAGTGTTTTGTAATTAGATTTAAATAAATGTTGCATATTTTGTTAGGTTAACCTACATATTGTATATGTTTCATAAGTATTTGGAATATAATTTTTCTTATTCCTTTTCCTAATTTGTATTAGTACTATAGAAATATTGATGATTAAAAAAAAAACAATAAAATGTCCTGCAATTTTTAAATGGCATTTATCATCTCTATCTTGCCTTATTTATTTATTATCTGGGGGTTTTAAGTATGCTATCTTGGTATCTGCAATCAGGATAAATTCATCTCTTCTGAATGTATTTTTTTACCTTGATTTTACCCTTTATAGATAAACAGCTACTTAATATAAATGTAGATATGATATAAATAAATAGAGAGAAATCGATTATATTAGGTGCATAGAATAATATTAAATAAGGACCTTGTCATGATCATCTTTCATTGTTTTTAATGTAAATAAATTCTTTGCTTAGTCAATGGCTTTTTCTGTATATATTAAAAAAAGCCTGGGAGTTTTCTTATTTGTTTTGTGTGTGTTGCTATCCATGACTAATTATGAAATTGTCTTCATAATGTTAAATTGTTTTTCCAAGTCTGTAATGAATCCTATTTGGTTATTGTGAATTATTTTATGGATATTTTGCTATAATGTCTTTGAAAAAATATTCATTTTTAAATTCAGCATCATTCAGTGGTAAAACTATTTTCAGTACATTTTATTCGACATTATCTCTCCATGGTTTGAGCATCATGGTAATATTTGTTTCATAAAATAAATCAATGCATTCTTTCACTATATTTTATATTAGTTTTGAAGTATAGATATTGATTGCTTCTTAAGCATTTGATAGAATGAACTTGTACATTAATCTGTTTTCTCTCTCTCTCCCTCTGCTTTGTTTTATTTTACATTCCAATTTTTTATGACTTGCTTGGTTTCTTTTAGATAAGATGGAATTTTTTAAGATATATATTTCTTATTTTGTTAGTTTAGATGTTATATTTTTTTAATTTGTATACTTTTAAAATTCTCAGTTCAGCTGGTACATAATTACATATGTATATATTTGTGAAACATCTATTTCTCACCATTCCTTATAAATATACTGTATAAATTCATTCAATAGTATAGTTTCTTTCTCTCTCTCTCTCTCTCTGTCTCTCTCTCTCTCTGTCTCTCTCTCTCTCACACACACACACACACACACACACACACACACACACCCCAATTTATTTTTTTGAACCTGTGATTTCATTACTTTGGAGAAATATTGGTCTCAAAATTTCCACCATTCATTTCGATCTGAAAGTTATAACTTATAGACTTAGAGAATGTGGGGCTCAAAGAAAGGTTAAGGGCTTTACCCGTGTTCACACAACTAGTATGGATAAAAGACAAGAGTTGATGCCAGGTCTTCCTGACTCCAAGATCAAATTCACCTATCAACTATAGCACACTGCATTTCATAATCTTTTCCCAAAAAATATCAGTTAATTGTCTCCAATTGCCCTTTGCCCTAGTGCACTCATAGTCTATAGTGCTGCTTTTTCTCTCCCTCTCTCCCATTTTTCTCTCGGATGGATGCTATACCTTCTCATTCCTTGACATTTCTGTTCATCTTTACCAAGAGCTTATTAGGAAAGATAGTGCAAATGACAATTCTTTTTGGTCCTTGTTATTCTTTTTAAATTATGTGAATTTTTGGTTGAATAACTAAGATTTTATTTTTAAATTTCTATTTGTGTACTTCCATTTGCTTCTTCCTATTCAATTATGCTTATGGTTGATTACACTCTATAGCAAACTGTAAACCTTTAATTGGAGAGCAAATGAAATCAAAGAAAATCTATATTACTATCCAGAAAAAACAAATACTTCTATCACATTAGCAAAGTACACTCCTCTGAGACCTTAAATCAAGATGAATCTACCTCTGTGGGCACTCCACTAAAAAGGTGGTATGTAATAATGGATCATTCCATCACGCCTTCAGTTCTGTCCTTATTCCAACCTTCACTTTCTCTACTTACCATTACAAATACCATCATGGGTATCTGGTTTTCTCATTTATTAGTTCTCTCCTAATCGCAGTCCCACCTCTACCCTCTGGGAACAATATTCAAACCAACACACATTTCCTAGAAGGGACCTGTCAATCCATTGTTCTTTGGCTTCATTCACCATCTCTATGACTTCCTTAACAGAAAATTCCATTCCTCACCCTCACTCCTCAATATTCATTATTTGTCATTAACTAATAATGTCCTCAATATGCAGAATGAGCTATATTTTTGGACATGGAAATAACTGAATATGTTTTGATTTACATGCAAATTCATAACAAGGTCTTTTCCTTTTATTTTTATTTTCAACTTTTTATGAGGGTGGTGGTGGCAGTTGAGGTTGCAAGAAAGAAAGAAAATAAATGTTACATAAGTAATATAAAATAAAAACAACTTAAAGAAAAGCAATGTAAGCATATTGAGGGCAGGTATTGTTGAACTTTTTTTCTTTATATACTCAAGGCTTAGCACAAAGCCTGGTGTATTATACGTGTCAGAAAGTTACCCTTCCTTTGTTTCTTCCTTCCTTCCTTCATTTCTTTCTTTTTCTTTTTCTTTTTCTTTCTCTTTCTTTTTATTTATTTCCTCCTTTCTTTTTCTTTCTCTTCCTTCCTTCTTTCCTTTCTTTCTTTCTTTCTTTCTTTCTTTCTTTCTTTCTTTCTCTCTCTTTCTTTCTTTCTTTCTTCCTTTGTTTCTTTCTCCTTCTTTCTTTCTATTGTCCCATATGTTTTTCTTTAATTTTTTATGCTTGGCCTGATAAACTGGTTTTCCATGAGGTAACCCTTATGTGCCTGGTCCTTTCTCCCTTATGAGAAGTCACAAAATTAAACATTTAGCTCTGCTGCTCTGAAGTTCACATTTAATTACTTACTTCTTTAGGTTTGAACTATTGTAAACTATTGTACTATCATGTATTCATCCCAATTGTGTGTTCATCAGTGTTCCTACCACTGTATCTCACTTGGCAGCTATTCTTGCCCTTTGTGTAAGGGATTATGCTAACCTCTTGGTTGAAGATGGGAAACAGCTTCTGCATGCTAGTTAGTAGGGCAAGGACTGGGAATGGTACCAAGGTTCTTTCAGTCCACCTAAACAATGTGATCGAGATAGATGTATAAAAAAGTTTTCAGAAAATCTAATGAATAATGATAACAATAATGGTAATGTGTATGATGATGGTGATGATGTAAACAATGCTTTAAGGCTCATAAAGGTTGCTGCATAAATTGTTTAATTTATCACAATAACAAAATTGTATTTTACCATGCAATATAATTATTATATAATGATATATAATATAAGCACTATTACCAGTCATTAAAATAATAAAGTGGTATTATTATCTGACTTTTACAGATGAAGAAATGGAGACTAAAAGGTCCTCTGACTAATATGCATCTGAGGCAAGATTTGAATTCAGTATTTCACTCTAAAATCACCACTCTATCCCTCATGTTATGTACATGTCACAGAATAAAGAAGGTACAGTGAGAAATTTACTTTTACCTTGTCAGGTCTCCCCAATACTGTACTTGTTGTTAATTTCCTGGACCTAAGTACAGCACATCATATTCATTCCTATCAAATTTGATTTCCATAGAATTGATCTATAATGATAGCTTGTTGAGAACTTGGTTCTACATCCAGTATGCAAGTTATATCTTGTTGTTGAAATTTTAGTGATATTTCGATAGTTGTTTCACATACCTCATTTTTCATGAAACCTTCCTTCATTCCCTACCTTTACATTCCCCCAGTGATTGGGTCATCCTTTGAAGTCTTATATCACTCTGAATTTCTCTTTCTAAGAATATCTGAAAGACTGCGGGGAGTGTTACACAATATAAAAATATGGGTTTTCATAAGGCTGTTTTCCATTCCAGAAAACCAATTTCCGTGGATTGCTTTTCCAATTTTAAAATATATGTATATCCCAAGAGACCCAGTTTGGCACAGGATTGCTCCTATGCAAGAGAATGCAGCCATAACCTCTGCCCTGGTCAGATAACATATGGAAGATCAAGCTCAATTCCTAGTTCTGAGTTCCACATTTTGGAAATAATGCCAATAAACTGAGAGGTGACAAGAATAGGGTAATCCAGAGAGTTTCAATTTCATGCCAGATTCAAAGTAGTTACAATAACCCAGGAAGTTTACCTTAGAGAAGACTTAGAGACACAAGAACTATCTTCAAATACTTGAAGAGAAGTTATAGAGGAGAGAAATTAGACTTGTTTCGTTTTATCTCAGATGGTAGATTTAAGAGCAATGGGTTGAAGCTGTAGAGTCAAATGCAGTGTTTGGGTAAAGCAAAACTCCCTAACAATTAGCATATCTTCAAAAAGGTATCTTTAATCTAGAGCTAAATCACCGAATTATATATATATATAATATTATATTTATATAATATATAATACATATATAATATATATATAATATATAATTATATGTATATATATATATATATATAGAGAGAGAGAGAGAGAGAGAGAGAGAGAGAGAGAGAGAGAGATGACAATATTGAAGGTCAAGTTAAGTAACTTGTCCAAGAAAAAAATATAGTGACAAGCATCAGAAGTGGGATTTTAACCTAAATTCCATTACTCCTGAGTTTTTAATTTTTCTTCCATAACATGGGTTGGGGATTTCTTCTAACTAAAGGCCTTCATGCAGATGCTAGAATTCAGTTTATCATGTAGGGATAGATGTTCAGATATTGCTTCTACTAAATGTCTTCCTACATCCCTTCCAACTCTAAGACTTGAGACTGTTTATTAAAAAAGAGGGCTACAAGTCCCCATCACAAACAATGATTTTAAGTGTTCTATAGTAAATGAAACATCCCTTACTTTTATTTTGTCAAAATTCCCATAGATCCAACATTTCTGACCTGGTAAAGTAGATCTGATCAGCTCAAATTAGATTTCATAGAACTAGGCTGAATATCTTAATGTGGGCAAGGGAAAAACATTAAAATGCATATCATATTTCTCACATTTTGCAAGCAAATTTGGCTCATTGTCTGGCTGATATCTATAGTAAATGCAGAGGTGAATATATAATATTATAATATAATGTAATATAAAGTAATGTAATAATAGAATATATATATATAATAGAATTATAACAAATAGTAAGGAAAAATAAATGGGACACCTTCATTCAAATTGCAAAATCTGAACTTCAAAGATTAGATAACTTAGACTGAAGACATGCAGTATAGGCAGGAATGCAATATGATGGAATCACCACTTCAGGATGAATTGTCTTGATATTCCCCAAATTAAAATTCTTCCATATTGGTTATGCCAATATAGATTTAGGGGTTATTAGTCTTAATGTGCTTCCCCTGAAGTGTAAAGGGGGCAATAGGAATTGCAAATATATCTGAAAATAACTAACAAGGGTGATAAATGGTCAGCCATCATTATTCCAAAATTTATATTCCATCTTGGCCAAAGGGACAAAGATATATCTTTTTTGAATGATTTATGATTCAATACCTTTAAAAATCCTCACATTCAGCTTTCTGACTTCTCAAATTTGGTGATCACTTTGTAGAATCATTTCATCTGCCTAGTGTTATTTTTCCCTATCCCAACTCCATGCAAGTTTAAAGATCTACTATAATGTCCCTGTCTACAGTCTCTCTGAAATTCTACTATTCCAGTCTATCCTATCTATTCCTATAAGAAGAGCATATTTTTCCTAAAATATAATCCAGTTTATTTTATTTCTCTTTTTCAAAACCTCCAATGTCTCCATTTGTCTGTCAAATAAATTCTAAATTCATTAACCTGATATTTCAGGAACTCAATTTTGCCACAAATTGACTTTTCAGCTATGTCTTAGATTATTCTTTATTCATATACTTGTATACTACATGGCAAATAAACTGAACTTCCTATTTATTAAGCATTCCTTAAATTTTCTTGATTCAGATATTTTGCTGAGAACCTGGCACTTGATGTCTAATTATAGAAATTCTACCCATACTTGAAGGATCAATTCACAGAACACTTCCTTCATAGAAGGTTCCTTAATTCCCCCTCCCTCCCCAGAAGAGATTTCATCATTTTCTTTTTTTTTCCTTTTCGGAGGGCATTTTGGGTGAAGTGACTTGCACAAGGTCACACAGCTAGTTTTTGTGTTAAGTTTCTGAGGGCAGATTTGAATTCAGGTCCTCCTGACTCCAGGGCCGGTGCTCTATTCACCGCGACACCTAGCTGCCCCTATCTCATCATTTTCAAAACTCACATAGCACTCATTCTACAGATCTATTGAGCCCTTACGCATAATAGTTAAATATACAATTTTAAACAATGGATCCTTGAGCTATGCCTCTGATGCTTCACTACCCGTTGACCTTGTGTGAGACAAATAACCTCACTGGGCCTCCTTTTCCTTACATGGAAAATGAGAGGATTAAATAGAATGTCCTCTGACCTCTTTTTCAGCTCTAGAACTGGGATTCTATGATGCTATTATAACTCTTAGCGGCTTATAAGGAGTCATAGAGAGAGAAGTTAAGAGTGATTGGCACCTCCTACCCAGTCATCTCATCTTACTACTTTTATCCCCCATGACAGAATCGTATCTCAAAGGGAGCATTTGTAAACAGAATTAGTAAGTTCATAGAATCACATGTTTTTATTTTGTTTTCCTTTGCAGCTGGAATACTCCTCAGAGGTCATCTTATTTACAAAGACCAAAAATAATGATGATAAAAGTGAGGTGTCTTATTCAGGGTCACATGGGAGAAACTTAGGGGATAGCAGTCTCTTACTCCAGGGCCAGGGTTAGTTCCACTGTCCCACAATTTGCATGCTTATTTCCAATGAACGGCTACAATTCTCTCGACCTTTAGAGGTTAGTTCCTGACTCTTCATTGGACAAATGCAGCATATGTTACCATATGGCATGAATTTTAATACAAATGTTCTATATAACATACACTAGGGGAAGTAGATTACGGAAAGTGGTATATGGAATTTGGATATAAGTAGGTTTCTGCAGGTAACCTACAAAGTTGGAGTTAATATAAATTCAAAACTTGCTCAGATCAGGTGTAAATTGCCTATTCCAAACAGTGAAACATCTGTCTGATTCTGCTCTTCTTTATACATAACTACTGTCATCCATTTACTCATTCCCAAGTTAAAAATAAAATAAAATGAAACATATTCTCCTTCAGGCCCTGTCCATATTGACTGTTCCCTTTTATCTGTTAATGAATATTCTTAGTTGCATGGAATCAGAGAAGTATGCTTCAATTTAGTACTCTTTCTACTATCTCATGGTATTTGATGAACAGCAAGAGTTTCTAACTAAGTTGTGTACTTGGTTGGGGGAGGGGTGCAGGGGCACTGAGAACACACAGCTAACTGTAGGGATATGCCAAAGGAAAGCACCAAGTCTCAGGTGGTCTTCCAGACTTACTGAATTCATGAGAGTGACATTTTGACTTTAGCTAAAATTTCCATAAATAACCATTGTCAACAACATAAGCCATTCCAAGTTAGTTCCAATCTCCATTCCAAATTTGTTACATTGTACTCCTCTTCAATTGCCCTAGAACCTGGAAAATTAGCCTTTCTTAGTCTCCTTATCTCTGTCTCAGTCTCTCTATTTTTTCTATCATTCTCTCTATTCATCTCTCTGTCTTTCTCTTTCTCTGCCTCTCTGTCTCTATCTCTTCCATATGTCTGTCTCTCATTGGGTACGTGTGCCTGTATATGCCTGTACTTCTTTGTTATTTATCCCCAGCTTTTCTCCTAAACTCCAGGAGCTTCAGATGAAATCTATGTATGGAGAGAGATGGAAGACAACCTTGACTAAGTTCTGGATTAACTTCATTCTTGAAGTTAACAGTTCTGTTCTTAACCTTCTCTTTTGACAAAGTACACGTCCTACTCTCTCTATTGCTCTGGTACCTTGATGTAGTGCAAAGAGTACTAAAATTAGAGTAAGAAAGACCGTGTTTGCATCCTTACTCAGACATTTACTATAAGTGCAATACTGGGTAGGTATCTGTCTGAGCTTCAATATCATATCTATGTATAAATACTTTAATGATTTCTGTTTCCGTTAGTACAAGGAGCTCCTAGAGTGAGTACTCTATCCACTCATGATTATTGCAACCTATCTATGACTTAGGAAAGCAAAGCTAGGTGATTGTTTAAGCACATTGAGATTTTTGATCACAGTTACATAGTACATATTAGAACCTGGCCTTCTGGGGTCAAAGCCCAGAACCTTATTCACTACACCAAAGGAATCAGACTCATGAATTACAGACTTCATGCTGTCTTCAAAACAGAATATATATATATATATATATATATATATATATATATATATATGCATATATATATGTATACACAAGAATATATGTATATGTACAAAGACATAGACATACAAGGATATTATATATATATATATATATGTATATGTATATACTGTACAAGTATATAAGGAACCAGATTAAAATGTAATTGGGAAATAATTAACAAGAAACAATACAACATAGATAATGTGAATTTCTATTTTTCAGGTCAATATGTGACCAGAATGGATTTATTTCAGTTTGAGGTTGATATCACTGCAGTATATCACCCTATTTATTTACAAATCTACAACATGGGAATGATAACATGTGACATACATACCTCTTAGACTTTTTTTTTCTTTTCACCATGACTTTTTCCCTTTAAAAATCAAGGCTGGATCAAATGAAAAATTATCAAGGTAGTAGAAAACCCAAAGCAAAGACTAGAAGGTGGACAGAATAGGTCTAGATAAAACAAATTAAATGTATCTCTTTTAATATAGTTTCTCCTTCTCTATCAATGTAACTGAATCTTCATGACCTACAGATAAGTTAGTCATAGTAGTCACAGTACATCAGTACTTATACAACTAACTACTTCCTAAATTTGTGAAGAAGAAATTATGTAAACTATAGAGCCCTGTATAAAGGTGATATAGCAGCTAAGTCAACAGTAGAGTGGGTTCAGTACTAGAATACTGTAAGTAATTTTTCACCGGTCATCTTTTTTCTAAGTTGTGGAATACTGACCAGATAATTTTATGTACTAATCAATTGACCTTTCACCCATTTTCTTAGGTACTCCCATGGGGGAAGGTACTTATTTAGTACTCAAAACCAAATCTTTGACTATTTCACTTCCCCATATTCACTTGAATTGCAAAGGATGACAGAATATTCTTCATTAAATTCTCTTTGAAAGAGATGAAGTGTCTAGGCAAATGTGCATTTGAAATGGCATAGTGTTAATGATTTCCATTGAGGATGAATAATTATATGTCACCATTTTAGCTATAAAGATAATTTTGCTTTCCACTTCTTGGTAGAATGCTAAGATAACTGATGCCTATCAGCTTATTAAATTCCACACCAGAAAGTGTACCTCACATTCTCAGAAAAAAGAAAGATTTTTCTCTTTTTTAACTCTCAATTGTGCTTAAGTTAACTTAATTGGAGGATATTTGTTTTGCTTAATTTTTCTTCAATTTTTTCAATTACATCAATCAGAAAGATGCTTGATGTGTAATAAAAAAGCAATCAGCACCGATATGTTCCTTTAATGTACATAAAACCCTTAGAAGTCCTCTCATTTGATCCTTACAACAACGTAGTAAGGATATTATTATTCCCGTTTTAAATGAGGTCACTGAATTGTAGAGAACATTTAATGACTTTCTCATGATCATACAGTTAAGTATCATAAACAGGACTCAGACAGAGATTCCCTTACTCCAAGCCTAGCATTCTTTCTGCTATACCAAGTTATTTCCGTAAGATATGATAGATATTATAAAATCACATGTTCTTTGACTTATAGTTGTGCGTAGGCTGTTGTCAGGTGGGTATTTTTGATAGGTTATACTGAAATATATGTGTCTATTTGGGTTGAACATTGGTATGTTTCCTAGGTGATTACTGAGCGTGGGCAAGCATTTTGATTGCAAGCAAGAACTCCAGCTAAAATAGAACCTAGTCCTGCTCCAACTGGCAGATAATTTTGGAAAATAAATTAAAGCAAACAAACGAACATTCAAAAAGAAAACCCTTAAGTGAATCACATGAAAAATCAAAAGTAAAATGACCTAATTTGTCAGGTGGTGGCAGGTTTCCAATGAATCTCAATGAGCCCCCTTTTTCATGTCTACTAATGTTACTGATAAAATGAAAGCCTTAAACCCGGCCATAAGGCAATAAAATAAATAAATAAACAAACAGGAAGGTAATGTTCCCTTGGTGCTGAAGGGCAGGTGATGATCACTCTGATGAATATTTGGGACAGTGAAGTGGATCACCTTAAGGGCTATTCTCTTTTGTCATTTTCAACATAAAATAAATTCTATTGACAATGCCATTATTATCACAACTAATATCTTTCCTTACCAGAAGTCTAGCTTTGCTTCTATCCCATTTGACTCTAATGTCTTCTTGTTAGATGTGAAAAAGGAAGAAGTATTCTTTAAACTCAGATTCATCATGGAGCAACAGTTCTCAAGGTGTGGTTGAGAGCCCTATGAGTCTATGAGCTCTAAATTAGTTTCATCATATTACTAAATGTTCTACTTTCTAACATGATGAATATTGATGATTATTGCCTATATACAAGAACATTCTTTGGGGATAATCTTCAATCATTTTTAAGATTCTAAAGGGGTCCTGAAACCTAAAAGTTTGAAAAGTGCTGCTCCAGAGTCATCCTCACCCAAGCTCCAGTAATGAAACCTGGTTACTAAATGATTTGGTCCATTGTATATATTCAATAATTTTAAAGGTGAGCTTTTTAACGGTTTGATGGGGGAGGTTAAATTAAAACATTTTACCAAGAGGAGAAATACATAGACCTTAAAGTGACAGTAAAGATGGATATCCATGTGCATTGCCTAAGATATTAAAAAGAATTTTTAACAAACCATGATATTAGACTTCTCTGATCTACTTTTGATTTCTTTATTCAAAGGTACCAGAAGTCTATATCATCGTAAGTTTTGTGCATTGGTAGGTGGTTCCAGCCTCTGTTGTTTACCTTAGAAACATACTGCATAGCCCCTAAGAGTCATATGCCTTCTGATGATCATACTATTGCCTACAAAGAGATCACCTTCTCTGAGTGATTAATAATACAACTTAATTTTCCTGGGCCTAACAAAAGTATATGTACAAAAGGTATCATTGAAGTGGTGAGTATATCTACTTGTTTCATTTATATCTGAGTATATGCATAGAGGGGGTGGTAGGATAAATTATTTAAAAACAATTGGAACTATATTAGCTGAGTATGAAGCTTTGTCTTCTTGGAATCCAAGACTCCAGAATAGTTCCCATATTGCAGAAGGGTCGGTGATAAAAACCCAGATGAATATTTGAGATGCTCAAGTGGATGATCTTAAGGACTATCCGATTTTATTCTTTTAAACACAAAATAATTTCTATTGGCAAAGCCTTTGCTATCTTTATCAGTTTATCTCTCTTTCTCTCAGTATATATATATATATATGTATGTATATGTATATGTACATATATACATATATGTATATATGTGTGTGCATGTATATATACACACATATGTATGAATATATAAAATATGAACAAATACACATATTGTGTCCTTAGAAAAAAGCACGCCCAAATCCACAGATTAAATATTTTCTGCTCGCCTTGTTTAGCATATACAGTATCCTTAACAAAACATTTTATATTTTGATATTTTCCGAAATTTGCATTTTAATTTGTCATAGAGTAAATTTGCAGGTATGTTATGCCATTGAGAAAGTCTACAGGGTTTAAAACAGTATCTGCTTCCTCTGTGAAAAAGTTTACATTTTGCACACCCTGCTCCTTTCTATTCTAGGAATATCATAGTATGTTTACCTTTTATCCTTCCCCCTGAGACTCTCCCATTAGCATATATATATATATATACACATTCCATTAGTCTTCCTGCTATTCAAAGCAGGGAGAAGAAAAAATATCATGACAAAAATGTAAAGAAGTCCCATGAGTAAAAAAGAAAAAAAATTATTCTTCTTTTTCCCTCCCTGAGTGCTCTATGGCCCACACAGTTATTTTTTTATAGTATCTCTCAAACCACAACTGGAAGATGGAGGAAATCTGACTTTTAGTCTCAATTTCTTAATAGAGGGGTTACAGGGTGAACAGAGTGAGTAGATAAAATACAGTTGGGAAGAATCTTGTTTCCAGTATTTTCATACTAAAGCATGTGACATTTGCTGTCATCATTTGGGTCCATGTTAAGTTTAAATTCTAAAAGTTGTCTGCCACAGCGTGCAATTGTGTTCTAAGCAACTGCTATCGTTCTTTGATTAATAATCTCCTAGATTAATATCACAGAAGGCTCTTGTCCCTTACTTTTGCTAGCTGACTCATAACCTTCTCCACCTAAATTTATGGAGTTGGTATATTCTAGTATAGATCCTTGCCTGGCTTCTCTCAGCAATGAAATATCCTTTTTGTCAAAGCCTATATCACAACTCTCATCAAGGGACACTGAACATTTTTAGTGGTATATGCCCATGAGAATTTCTCCCCAGAACTCTCCTCTAGTGATTCAAAGCTGCCTCTTTGTGACTGATTACCCTGCCAGCTTCTCCAACATCTCACTTCTTCAATTTGCATAGAAGAACCTGCAGTATTTGACTCTATATCAGTTGCTGTCAGTGGTCACTCAGAAACCTTGCATGCTGGCTGTCATGGGGAAAGGACCACAGGTTGACAAAGTTGAAGGATTTACAAGTGCAAAGATTCCACCTTCTGTGTGTTGGATGACAGTCATGATGGTGTTAATGAAGGATAAAGGAGGATAGGGGACCAAAGGCAAGTCTCAATGACTATCTTCAATAACAAAGGCATGCCTCTATAGCTCTCCTGTGAAGACTGAATGGGGGTCCAAACTTCTACTTAAAAGCCACATATGATAGAAAAACAAGCATACAAATTAGTTCATTGAATTTAATTACTCAATCTTCTATTAACTTTATCCTGCACTATGTTTGAAAATTTTTAAATGTGTTTTACAAAACTGAATTTAAATTATTGAAAGAACCCGAAATCATTTCAAATTTTCAAGAGGGTATCTCTATTGCATGGTAGGAAAATACTGGAATAGAGCACCAGCCCTGGAGTCAGGAGAACATGAGTTCAAATCTGGCCTCAGACACTTGATACTAGATGTGTGAGCTTGGGCAAGTCACTTAACACCAATTGTCTTCCATTCAGCCCTCCAAAAAAAAGTGAAGAATACTGGATTTAGAGTGAGAAGGCCTTACTTTAATCCTTGGGTTAGCTATCTATTGCTAGAGGTAGTGTGGTGCAATAGAAAGACCACCCCCTTTACTGTCATAGAGCCTGTGATCAAATTATGTTGTTCAGTCATTTCAGCCATGTCTGACTCTACATGGTCCTATTCGAGGTTTCCTGGGCAAAGGTTCTGGAGTGGTTTTCAATTTCCTTCCTTAGTTCACTTTAAAAAAATGAAAGTGATGTAAACAGGGTTAAATATTATCAAATCCTGGTTTCACTATTTATTTTTGTGTTAATCTCTCTGGGTCTCAGTTCCCTCAACTGTAAAATGGGGATTATGGACTAAATCAATGGTATGAAACTCAAATTCATGCAGGAACCATTAAACTGTTCATAAGAATCTTCTGTGAGTCACATACTGCCTTTTTTCAAATGTAATACTATTTCTATTTTATTATATTTAAAATTTACTTTGTCCAAATGTCCCAATTACATTCTAATCTGGTTAAGTCATACTTGGGAGAATGGTGGGCCACAAGCTGCAGACACCTCTAGATTGCAGGATCTCGCAAGTTTCTTTCCTCTCTCAATCTACAATTCTATGAGTCACAATTTCTCTAGGCTTTCTTTTTATCATACCTAAAATGAAGGACTGAAACTGAATGATAGAACTTAAAAACTACTTTAAAAATTACTTTCAGTCACCCTGTTTCAGTTTCAGTAAACATTTATTAAGTGTTTACTACTTGCCCATTCTGAATCTATTACATTAAGATTCTATATTTATTACAATGTCTATAACACTTTCCTAAATCCATAACACCATGACCTTGAGAGTATCTATAACATTCTCCTAAATCTATAATACTGTGACAACACTAACCCCAACCAAACCTCAATATATAATAATAATCAGCATTTACATAGTATTTTAAGGTTAACAAGGAACTTAAAATGTTATCTCATTTTATTATTGAAACAATTCTGTGAGGTGGATGCCACTATTTTTTCCATTTTAAAGATAAAGTAAAACTGAGCCTGGGAGAAGATTGGTGATGGAAGACAACACAGCTAGTAAACAAGAATCTGAAGCAGGATGTGAATTCAGGCCTCTCTCAGATTTCAAGTTTCAGACACCATTTAATTGTCTCGTCACAGTGGTTAGGCAATCACCCTGAAGTAGCTGCTATCATTCATGAAATAAAATAGAAAATTTACAGATTTTAATACAGTATACTAGTCTGATTTATGAAATTTGGTATAATATATTGGATAGGTACTAGGACTTGGATTCAGAAGATATTGGTTCAAATACTCTTTTGACATATACTGCTTATATTACCAAGAATAAGTCATTTAGTATCTCAATGTCCTAGGAGACTTTCTAAGGTGGACAATTATAGGTGATGAATTGTCAATACCTGACGGTGTTTCACATTTCTGTGTTGGGGATTTTCCATAAAAGAGAAATCAGGATAAGGAGTGAGAGACAGAGACAGAGACAGAGAGACAGTGACAGAGACAGACAGGCAGAGACAGAGACAGACAGAGATAGACAGAGAGACAGAAACAGAGAGAGACAGAGACAGAGAGTGAGACAGAGAGACATGAAGAGAGAGACAGAGAGACAGAGGCAGAGACAGACAGACAGAGACAAAAACAGAGAGACAGGGACATAGAAAGAGACAGAGGGACACAGACAGATGATAGATAACCATTCATTGCTAGATCTATAGATAGATCCATAGATCTAGAATTAAGCGGTCCCTTAAAGCTCAACTAGTTCAAATCTCTTCATATTATAGATGAGGAAACTGAGTCCTCATAAGGATAAAATGACTTACCCAAGGACATATTGGTTGTTAAGTGATAGTGCTGGTATTCAAACCCAGTCCTTCTGACTTTAAAACAAGAACCCTTTCTACTATACAATATTGAAAAATAAGAATTTAAGTTTATATATGAAGCCAAATAATACTCCGTTTGTATTGCTAATTCATGAGTATATTTCTTGTGTATGCACAGCCCATTTTACCCAGAAGCACCGGTCTGAATATCTAGGGCGTCATGCTTAATATTAGCAGGCTCTATTTCTAACATTTCCTGAGTGATCATTGAGTCACTGAGTCAATTGGCCCAGGAACTTGCTGTGGAGGAGAATTATCCAATAATATCATATTTATGTGAATAATCTTTAAAGACTATCATTCATGTGGAGAAAATCCTAAATGGATGAATTAATCAGTTGAAATTACCAAAATCTTGATCGTAAAAGAGTACATTAAGGCCCGTGCATAAGCCATTCATTAAAGTTTTCCCAACTATGGTTCTAGAAGACAAAAATAAGTAACATGTACTCTCTACAGCTGACTTATTTATCCCAGACAATAACACACTGGGATCTCTTGGAGAACAAAACCTTCGATTTTCTTGATATTTACTTGACAAAATGAATTTGAGACAAAATGAAATTATGAGTTATTGGTTGCAAAGCCTAGAGGCCTTCTGGGTGGCACCCTGCACAATCAACAAAATGACAGTTCAGAAAAAAAAAAACATAAGTATAAGGAAGGGCTGTTTTTACAGAGTGCACCGTATGTTTTCTCTAGCTCCAGCAATAAAGTAAGAATATTGCTTTAGTGCTCATTAATTATTTATCACTAGCTTGCTGAAATTCTGAACAATTTCTGTCAAAGAAACAGCAGTATATGTGGACCTAGGTATTCATCAAGCAGAGATGTTTGTGCATTTCCCTTTAAAGCTATAAACAGAAATTCCAGCTCTCCCGAAAAGATCAAGGAAGTCGTGATTTATAAGAACCGAAGGTGCTATTCTTTCTTTTGAAAAGAGTAGATATGATAAATTCAGGTAAATTAATAGTGGGAGAGTATCAAAGAAATATTTATAGAATTACACATAGATTCAATGTTTAAAAATGCTAAAGTCAGGGAGGGAAAAGTTAAAAAAATGAAAAAAAAAAACAATACATTTATAAGACCAAGCCCTGTGGAACAATGGAGTTAAGAGAGATAGGAGATACATTTTATCAATTATATTACTCAAGTTGCTCCAACCTTGACTTACTACTCAGTCACATTTCATCAGAAATCTGAAATGAGAACAAAACTCAGTGTACCCCTGAGAGCTAAAATATTGATTTCTAATTAAGCTGAAATATTGAATTGTGATTTGTTCACAAAGATATTTGAGATTGCCCTTGGTAATCCAAATCTGTCAGTACATGGCTGAGCATGATAGGACGCACTGCTTATAGCAGATGGAGAGCAAATGTTGAGTGCCCACACAACCTGACACGATTTCATGCCACGTCACTTGTCTATTGAGAAAGGTTTTGTTGTTGTTGTTGTTTTATGCTAATGCCCTTTCATACCAAGTCCAAGCTTACTATAATAACATACAAAGTTTGCCATCAACTATGACCACCAACCATCATTCCATTGTTACCCATCTATAACTCTTTTCCACCTGGACTTATTTTCTTAAACAAGAATCCAAGATTTCAGCTCTATGAACGAATGAATGAGATATTTATCAAATACTCTCTACAGAAAATTATATAATTGACTTAGGCTCCCATCTGGAATTTCTCAGCTTCTGAGTAATGAAGTCTGTAAAGTACACACACACACACACACACACACACACACACACACACACACACACACACGTATTATATATATATATATATATATAGACATATAAAACTATTTCAAAATAATTGTAATCCTTTCTATTTAAATCTTCTACATTTGTAAACATGATTCTGAGAAGGGGCTCATAAGTTTTCAGCAGATAGCAAAAGCAATCCATGTCCCCCAAAGTTAGAAGCACCTGATCAAGTTCAACTCAATTATTTTGTATAAGAGAAAACCGATCCCAAAACTTGAATACTGTGAGCAAGGCCATACAGGTAGCAAGTAGCAAAATGTGGATTTAAACATAGGTCATCCTGCT
Organism: Gymnobelideus leadbeateri; assembly: GCA_011680675.1. Taxonomy (NCBI): domain Eukaryota; kingdom Metazoa; phylum Chordata; class Mammalia; order Diprotodontia; family Petauridae; genus Gymnobelideus; species Gymnobelideus leadbeateri. Next base: position 52,605 of record WOXC01009401.1, read on the forward strand.
CCAAATGCGTTTTTTTTTTTTACTTTTTCTCTACTCGATTGACTCTACAAAGTTTTGTTAAAGGTACAGCAACATAAAAAAAAAAAAAATTCATTGTCACGGAAGAGAGTTTGAATTGTCCATATGACAGTCCTGAACTCTACCCCTAAATAACAAACATTCATTGCAGTCCCCTTCCCAAAGACTACATCCTGTCCCCTTAGCAATGAACATAATGGAAGACAAATGTTCTCTACCATTCCCAGGGTGTTAATTAGACAACAGCAGCTAATCCTTCTCTCTTCCTCAAAGGTCCCTCCAGCTGTGACAGTCCTCGCCTGTGTCATCCAGAATCCCTCTTTTCCTTCAAGACAAGTGCCAGTTTTTACATGGAGCCTTTCTTTGTCCTTTCACGACTGCTAGAACCTTCCTTTCTAAACTATCTTATATTCATTTACTTTGTAACTACTTGTATTTATTCTTTTTACATTCACTCTCACTTTTTCTGTATACATATATATGTATGTACACACACACACACATTTCTGTGCTGTTCTTATATGCTAAGCTTTTTATGTGAAAGGATAGTTTTATTCATTGAATTTGTATACTAATGTCTGGCACATAGTAGATATAAATTCTTCCTGATCAATGAACTGATGGCTTTATTGACTAAGAGTACTGAGGTCTGAGACCAGTAAATATCCACTAACTATTCTTTGTCTTCATATAAGCTATCAAACTCCCTCAAGGCTGCCTACTTTAGGTACCTCGTACATCCTCCTGACCATGCCTAAACTTAGCAGTACAACTCAGTGACTAGGCAACAAAAACAGATCTTGTTTATATTTTCTCTCCATTGTGCAAAAAGGCATGTCTGAAAACCTAGTCCCAGTAATGTCTCTGGTTACTTCATAATTCCCCAAGGCAAATATACTCACGATTCTGGTTATGCTTCCTTACACTGCTGAATGGTCCTTCCATTCCAGGCAAGTTAATCTATTTCCTTGTATCCCTGTAATGATCATCTAGAGTACTTGCCTCTGCACCTAGCACAACCACTGTTTTCCAGGTAAATACCTATTAAATCCCTGTCAAAAGAGAACTGCCAGGGACAAGATTTTTCATTAAATACAAGACTGACAACATAGGCCCCAGACAAAAATAAATAAATAAATAGCTAAATAAAGAAATAAACAAATAAAAATTACAAATCTCACTAAAGCAGTCTATTTCTTTTTTCTTTTAATTTTATTGTTCCTGAACTCAAAAATGAAAAAAAAAAACATTTCCATGACATGGAAAAATAGACAAAAAAGATGACTGGAAAAACAATTGCATATCTATTATGTTGCTATTCCTTTTAAATGTATAATAAAAAGTCTACAGTTTGCTACCAGTAAACATAACCATGCATGTGTGTATACATACAAAGATAAATACATATGCATGCATTTATATGTACACATAGATACACACACACACACACACACACACATATATATATATATATATATATATATATATATTAATAATAATAATAGATTAACTTGCCTGGAATGGAAGAACCATTCAACAGAGTAACGAAGCATAACAAGAATCATGAGTATATTTGCCTTGGGGAATGATGTGGTATACTATATATTTATATATGTATGTATATACACACACACACACATATGTGTGTGTGTGTGTATCCCATTATATACATACTTCTATTTAATTTATCAGGTCTTTCAATGGATGAAGAAAGTGTCTTCCTTTATAGGTCCTTTAGAGTTAATTTGGGTATTTTTAATAGGCAAAATGATCTAGCCACACAAAAGGTGTTCTTAAAACAATATTGCTGTTAATGTTTACAAATTTTACTTTGCATTATTTTGTGCAAGTCTTAGCACATCATCATTTTTTAAAAATTTTAACAAATGCTTTATTAACTTCTGGTTTACATCATTCATTTCAGCCAGATTTTTAGTTACATTTTCCCCCATTTTTCCCCTACCCATCACCCCAGAATAGCAGTCCCACAAGATATCCCTTCATCAAATCTCAACCATATCTTCTCCCATACCCCCTTTGACTTTGCCATTAGGGCAGGGTGAATCTCTGTGCCCCAATGCCTGCATATCTTATCTCCCAATTACATGCAAAATAGTATCAATAATAGTATTTATATACACTTGAAACACTTAATCTTAAATCTTCAAATTTCAGATCCATTCCCTTCCTCACCTGTCACCCACTCCCTCTGGGAAGATAAGCAATTCAGTATGTGTTGTATATCTATACAAAACATTACTATAGTAGATACATTGTAAAAGACTGCTTATATTTCTTTACCACCCATCCCACCCCCACCTGGTCTATTACCTACTTTGAGTCTGTCCCTCTTTGAAAGCGGGTAATTCCAAACTGCCCTCCCTCCAGAATGCCCTCCCCTCCATTATCCCCCCTATCATCGCCCTTCCCCCTACTCTCCAGCAGGGTGAGATATCCCATTTAGTATGTATGTCATTCTCTCCCTGAGCCAAATTCAATGAGAATATGGTTTTGCCTTTTTGCCTTCCTGTTCTTCCCCTCCCCTGCAACTATTTCCACTTGCCTCTTCTACATGAGATAGATTACCCTACCCTGTTTCTCCCCATCTCCTCTTGCCACTTTCCACTCTCACCTCTTCACTTCACCCCTTAAGTATCATCCCTTCCCACCAAATTCAAGCTGTGCCCCCTATTCATGTATACCTGTAATCATATATGCACACATTCACATACGTATTCATATGCCTATATATCCTTCTTCAATTATTTTCATAATGAGGAAGCTTTCATCAGTCACATTTATTGTTTTTCCATGTAGGAATGTAAATAGTACAACCTGGATAAGTTCATTTTGATTTCTTTTCCCTGATTACCTTCTCAAGCATCTCTTGCTTCTTGTGTCTGAATGTCAAATTTTCTATTTAACTGTGGTTTTTTTCCTCAAGAATGCTTGAAAGTCCTCTATTACACTAAATGACCATATTTTCCCCTGAAACCTGATATTCAGTTTTGCTGGGTAGGTGATACTTGATTATAATCCCAGCTCTTTTGTCCTCTGGAATATCATATTCCATGCCCTTCCATCCCTCAGTGTAGAAGCTGCCAGGCCCTGAGCTATTCTGAATGTGTTTCCACAATATTGAAATTGTTTCTTCCTGGCTGCTTATAGTACTTTCTCCTTGATCTGGGAATTCTGGAACCTGGCTATAATATTCCTAGGAGTTTTTGTTTTGGGATCTTTTTCAGGAGGTGATCTCTTGATTCTTTCTTTTTTTCCTAATTAAACAAATATTTTATTAACTTCTGGTTTACATCATTCATTTCCACCAGATTATGAGTTGCATTTTCTCCCATTTTCCCTACCTAACACCCCAGAATAGCGGTCCCACTAGATATCCCCTCATCCAATCTGCTCTCTCCCATATCTTCTCCCGTATCCCCTTCGACTTTGCCATTAGGGCAAAGTGAATCTCTGAGCCCCAATGCCTGGACATCTTATGAAACATTTAATTTTAAAACTTCGATTTTCAGATCCATTCCCTTCCTCCCTTGTCACCCACTCCCTCTGAGAAGATAAGCAATTCAGTATGTGTTGTACATGTATAGCTATGCAAAACATTACCATAGTAGATGTATTGTAAAAGACTGCTTATATTTCCCTCCCACCCATCTCATCACCCACCTGGTCCATGCCCTACTTTGATCCTGTCCCTCTTTGATAGTGGGTACTTCCAACCTCCCCTTGCTCCAGAATGCCCTCCCCTCCATCATCCCCCCTCTCATCCCGCTTTCCCCTACTCAGGAGAGTGAGTGAGGGTAAGATATTCCATTTAGTATGTATGTGATTCTCTCCTTGAGCCAACTTCAATGAGAATGTGCTTTTGCCTCTTTGCCTTCCTGTTCTTCCCCTCCCCTGGAGCTACTTCCCCTTGCCTCTTCTACATGAGATAGTTTACCCTACCCCGTCTCTCTCCATGTCCTCTTGCCACTTTCCTACCTCACCTCTTGACTTCACCCCTTAAGAATCATCCCTTCCGAAATGGATCTGAAATTCAAGGTCGTAACATTAAATGTTTCAAATATATATATAAATACTATTATTAATACTCTTTTGCCTATAATTGGGAGATAAGATGTGCAGGCATTGGGACACAAAGATTCATCTTCCTCTAATGGAAAAGTCGATCGGGGTATGGGAGAAGGTATGGGAGAGAGCAGATTGGAGGAAGTGATATCCTGTGGGACTGCTATTCTGGGAGGTTGGGTAGGGGAATAATGGGGGGTAAATGATTGTAACTCAAAATCTGGCGGAAATGAATGATGTAAAACAGAAGTTAATAAAGTATTTGTTTAAAAAAAAAAAAAAAAAGAATCATCCCTTCCTTGGGGCAACTATGTGGCAAAGCGAGCAGAGCACCGGCCCCGGAGCCAGAAGGATCCGAGCTCAGATCCGGCCCGAGACACCCATCACACAAACAAAAACCCAGCCGAGTAACTCCAGGCATGTTACCCAACCCCAATTGCCCTCCAAAAAAAAGAATAATCCATTCCCATCAAATTCAACCTGTGCCCTCTATCCTTGTATACCTGTGAACATATGCCATGTACCCTTCTTCAATTATTTTCATAATGAGAAAGGTTTCATCAAACACAGTTATTGCTTTTCCACATAGGAATGTAAATAGTCCAACTTTGATAAGTTCATTTTGATTTCTTTTCCTTGATTACCTTCTCAAGCATCTCTTGCTTCTTTCGTCTGAATGTCAAATTTTCTATTCAACTCTGCTTTTTTCATCAAGAATGGTTGAAAGTCCTTTATTCCACTGAATGACCATATTTCCCCCTGAAACAAGATACTCAGTTTTGCTCGGTAGGTGACCCTTGACTTCAATCCCAGCTCTTTTTCCCTCTGGAATATCATATTCCATGCTCTTCAATCCCTCAGTGTAGAAGCTGCCAGGTGCTGGGCTATTCTGATTATGTTTCCACAATATTGAAGTTGTTTATTCCTGGCTGCTTGTAGTATTTTCTCCTTGATCTGGGAGTTCTGGAGCCTGGCTATAATATTCCTAGGAGTTTTCTTTTTGGGATCTTTTTGAGGAGGTCATCAGTGGATTCTTTCAACCTCTATTTCCCCCTCTGGGTCTAAAACATCAAGGCAATTTTCCTTGAGGATTTCTTTAAGAATGATTTCTAGGTTCTTTCTTTGATCATGGCTTTCAAGTAGTCCAATAATTTTTAAATTATCTCTCCTGGATATATTTTCCAGGTCAATGGTTTTTCCCATGAGTTATTTCACATTGCCTTCTATTCTTTCATTTGTTTGGATCTGTTTAATAGTATCTTGATTTCTCATAAAGTCACTAGCTTCCAATTGCTCCAGTCTGACTCTGAAGGAATGAATCTCCTCAGTGAGCTTTTGAGATTCTTTTTCCATCTGTCAAATTCGACTTTTTAAGGCATTCTTCTCCTCATTACCTTTCTGAGCCTCTATTGCCATTTGAGTTTGTCTATTTTTAAGGTGTTATTTTCCTCAGTCAGGCTGTTAACTGTCATTTCATACTTTTCTTGCATCTTTTTCATTTCTCTTCCCAAATTTTCCCCCACTTCTCTTATCTGCTTCTTATGGTCCTCTATGACCTGAAGGCAGCTTGTATTTTCATTTGGGGCTTTTGGTGCAGGAATTTTCACCTCAATGTCCTCCTCCATGCTTTGAGCCTCTTTGCCCCTAAAATAGGAGTCCAATGTTGAACTTTTCTGTTTATTTTGTTTCATTTGACTAGGCATGTTGCCACTTAATTACTTGATTTTTGGGCTTGTTGCCACAGTAGGACTCTGCCACCAGACTGGGGAGCTTCCCCCCAAATGTGGGGTCTTCACAACTTCCACCAGTTGGGTGGCCTCTGTAAAGCCTCCACCCACTCTGGCAAGTTGGATACCCACCCCAAACCTCCCCACTCCCCCCCAGACCACAATCCAAATCCAAGCAGGTAAAAGCAGGAGCGATTAACCCCTAGACTAATTGCTGGATCTTCCTACAGTCGGCAGACCAGGAGCTGAAGCTGTCACTAAAGCTACAAAATGGCTTCTATGCCAAGGATCCTCAGCCACTTCTTGCCCCTAGGGAAAGAAGCTGACGTGTTCCCCAAATACTGGTCGCAAAGTCCATAGGGCACTAACCTCTCATTTTATCCCAGGCATATCTGTGTTGATAATTCTGGAATCGCCACAGCTGCTGATGTTCTGGGGTCCCACCAGCTGGCTGCTGGCCTGGCCACCCTGGGGCTAAAACTGGGTCGCATGTGGGCCTGGGCTCTGCTCCCAGAGCTTCTGCTCAGTTCCTAGACCATTGTGCTGTGCTGTGCTGGCCACTCCCTGCAGGGCTGCTGGGCTGTCCTCAGTGGGAGGTTAGCTTCTCTGTGTCATTCTGTGGGTGCTGGAGCTCCAGAAATTGTTCCGAGTTCACTTTTTACATAGTTTGGAAGTTGTGTGGGGGAGCACCTTGGAAGTGTTGTTTCTACTCCTCCATCTTGGCTCCACCCCCACACATCATCATTTTTATAGCAAAATCACATTTCATCACAATCATATACCACAACTTATTTAGTCATTCCACAGTTGATGGGTATCTCCATAATTTCCAGTTCTTTGTCACTATAAAGAATGTTGTGTATATGTTCTTTTCCTTTACCCCTAATCATCTTGGCTAACAGAGCTAGTAGTGGAAGTGCTGGACCAAAGGATATAGGTATTTTAACTCTTTGGTCATAATTCCAAATTGCTCTCCAAAATGTCCATAAACAAGGTCCAAACTTGTCCATAAACAAGTCCATAAACAGTGACTTAGTGTTCCTTGTTTCCACTTCCCCCAACATTTGTCACTTCAATCATTTTAACCACTCTGATTGTTGTAAAGTGATATTTCAAGTTTTTTTTTTTTTTATTTGCATTTCTCTGGATCAGGAGGCTTTCTAACTCACCATCAGCTATCTGCTTTCCTCAGATATGGACCCTGACCTCATGTCCCCCATGTACATGGGACCAGGACAATATCTCTTTACATCCATTTTCTCTAATAAGACTGAAATTTGAGTTGCCTTTGGTTAAGTCCCAAAGCTGTCCATTGACACCTATTAAATAGTTATTTCCTTTAACTCATAGGATTACAGAACCTTGATTTTGGAAGGGAGCTCAGAAGTCAGTGTAATGGAAAGTTAAACAGGAATTTAATCTCAAGCATTCTCTACAAGTATTTATCTTGACTCTGCTTATAAACCTCTAGCAATAAAGAAATGCAGGATAACTTCAAAAATAATGTATTGAATTAATTTCACACATTAAAAAGTTGTACTTGACAGATACTTGTAATTTCATATATAATCTTATTCCTATCTGTAAATGTTCATGTTTGTTCATTTGTTGAGTTCAGAATAACAAAAATAAATTAATTTTGTTTTTCTGAAGAGGAAAGATAGGCCAATTGGGTTTAAGTGACTTGCCCAAGGTCACACAGCCAGTTTGTTTCAAGCATCTGAAGCTGGATTTGAACTCAGCTCCTCCTTACTCCAGAGCCAGTGCTGTATTCATTGTGCCACTTACCTACCCCCCAAAATAAATTAGTTTAAAAAATAAATTAGTGATAGATAAGCACTACTTTTTGAGTAAGCCCATTTCATTTTTGGAAAATCACTTTTACTAGGAAGTTTTTTTCCATATAACAGAATTTTAGAATTAGAAAATTTCAATGCAAAGAAAAACAACAACAACAACAACAACAACAACAACAACAAACAGCATCATAGTGAAAATAGTATGAATGAAATGAAAATAGCAGAATCAGAAAAATGGTGTACACAGTAGCCACATTAATTTTTCCTTAATAGCATTTTATGTTTTTCAATTACATGTAAAGATATTCTTTGACATTCATTTTATAAGATTTTGAATTCCAAAATTTTACCCTCCTTCCCTTTCTTCCCCCCTCCCCAAGGCAGCATGCAATCTGATATAGGTTATACATGTACAATCATGTTAAATATATTTCCACACTAGTCCTATAAAAGAAGACTCAGAACAAAAGGGAAAAATCACAAGAATGCAAAAATCCAAAACAAAACAAAACAAACAAAAAACAACATCAAAGTGAAAATAGTATGTTTTGATCTAAATTCTGACTCCATATTTCTTCCCAGAGAAACCTGCATTTTTCATCCATGTTAGGGTGGTAAATTTTGTTTTAAAAGTGATCTTAAGTGAGTTGAATAGATACTCTTCTGGGAAATTGATTTCAATTCTGAGGACTTCCTCATCATAAGGAGGGTGGTCAGGAATGATGAGCCTTTGCCAAGTCAATAAATTAGCTTCATCAATATGGATGTTATGGAAGTTTTTCATCCCACACTGCAGATTTCTTCCATCTCCTTTATCAGCCTGCTGCTGTCCACCATCTTGGGTTTGGCGCTTCTGCTGGCCCACAATGCATGCTTTTGACATTTTCTTGGCAAAGATAAAAGAGTGGTTTGCCATTTCCTTCTCCAACTCATTTTACATATGAGGAACTGAGCCAAACAGGGTTACATGACTTGTCTTGGGTCACACAATTAGTGTCTGAAACCAGATTTGAACTTAGACAGATGAATCTTCTTGACTTCAGGTCTAACACACTATGAATTGTGCCACCTAATTTTCCCAAAAGCCTTTACAGGAATTAAAATCTCAGCTTGCTCCCAAGGCAATAATTGATCATTCAACACTACAAGATTCTGTGGAGGCAGAGAGGAGGATGTAGGAACAAATTGTTTAATCCATAGACTAACAGACATGCTTATAGGACTAAATATGTCATTAATCAGTGCCTTAGAAGTCATATAGTCCACAAATAATAAGCATTAGGAAACAAGGTAGATGAGTTTGCATCCTAAATCAAAGACTGCTTATTCCCTCCTTCATTTTGTGCTTCAATGTCTGCTTCCTGTACCTGATTCTAGGCCAAGTTGTTGTTCAGGCTTTTAATTGTATCTAATTCTTTGTGATCACAGATCATAACATTCCAGGCCCTTCTGTTCTTGACTGTCTACCTTGTCACCAAAGTAAGATTTTATAGTCTGATTGTTCCAACTGTTTGCTCATTTCCCAGCCAATTACTTGACTTTTTAGGTCTTTGTTAAGGTAGTCTCTGTTTCCAATGTGGAGGGTATACTGTCACAAGTTTTCAGGGTTTTGTGAAACTGTTTTAAGGGATATTTCTAGGGACTTATAAGTCATCAGTTCTTCCAAGGTTGTATGATGAAAGGAGATATGTTTACTCCTCTCCTAATCTGTGCTCTGGTCTATGAGTGACCACAAGCACTTGTTTCTATCTTGGAACTCTGAGGAGTTTCCACTGCTACTACAAGCTTGGGTTACACTAGAGCTCGTCCTCATCCCAGGACCACCACTCAGGATTGCAATTGAGATTGAAGCACAAGCAAAGCCAGAGAATCCTGCCTCAGTACTACCAAAGAAATCCTTGTAATCCAGTTTTGAACACTCACTGTATCCCCCATCATCTGTGGGGTCAGCTCCTAAAGTAGCCATTGCCACTGTGGTGACCACTGCCTGGGGCTGTGACTGGACCTTACTCCTCTATCACAAAGGTCTGACAGACCTTTTCTACTGACCTTCTAAGTTATCTTTGGTTTTGTGGAGTCTAGAAATCATCACAACTGCCAGTGATTCAAGATTTGCTGGGGCCCCATCTATGACATTGCAGCCCATGCTGGACTACATTCTTCTCTCAGACTGGTGCAACAAAACTTTCCTCTTGACCTAGGTTGCCTCGGGTTGGAAATTTGTTTCACTTTGTCTTTTTGTGGGTTCTGCTGCTCTAGAATTTGCTTAGAGATTTTTACAGATATTTAGAGGGATTTGGGGAAGAGCTCAACCAAGTCACAGATTTTACTCCATCATTTTGAATCCACCCCCTATCCTCTACTATCTGCCAAAATCTGTCAAAGCTCATGTTCATTGTTTCCATGACACTATCCATATATCCCATTCTCTGCTGTCCACTTTTTTTTTTCCTTTTGCCTTCAATGTTTTCCATTATGGTCTTTTCCAATGAGTCCTGTCTTCTCATTATGTGGCCAAAAGTATTAGAGCTTCAGCTTTAGTATCTGACCTTCCAGTGAATAGTTTTTTTTTTAAACAAATACTTTATTAACTTCTGTTTTACATCATTCATTTCCGCCAGATTTTGAGTTACAATCATTTTCCCCCCATTATTCCCCTACCCAACCTCCCAGAATAGCAGTCCCACAAGATATCGCTTCCTCCAATCTGCTCTCTCCCATACCTTCTCCCATACCCCCATCGACTTTTCCATTAGAGGAAGATGAATCTTTGTGTCCCAATGCCTGCACATCTTATCTCCCAATTATAGGCAAAAGAGTATTAATAATAGTATTTATATATATATTTGAAACATTTAATGTTATGACCTTGAATTTCAGATCCATTTCCTTCCTCCCTTGTCACCCATTCCTTCTTGGTATATAAGTAATTCAGTATATGTTGTACATGTCTAGCTATGCAAAACATTATCATAGTAGATATATTGTACAAGGCTGCTTATAATTCCCTCCCACACATCCCACCCCCCACCTGGTCCATTCCCTACCTGATCCTGTCCCTCTTCTATAGTGAGTACTTCCAACCTCCCCTCACCCCAAGGATACCCTCCCATCCATCATCCCTCCTCTCATCCCCCTTCCCCCTATCCTGCTGCAGGTTGAGATATCCCATTTAGTATGTATGTCATTTTCTCCCTGAACCAAATTCAATGTGAATGTGGTTTTGCCTTTTTAGCCTTCCTTATTCTCCCCCTCCTTTGCACCCACTTCCCGCTACATGAGATAGTTTACCCTACCATGTCTCTCCCCATCTCCTCTTGCCACTTTCCTCTCTCACCTCATAATTTCATCCCTTGGGTACTCTCCCTTCCCAACAAAATCAACCTATGCCCTCTATCCATATATAACTGTAACCATATACACACACATTCACATATGTATTCGTATGACCACACCCCCTTCTTCCATTATTTTCATAGTGAGAAAGATATCATCAGTCACAGATATTGCTTTTCCATATAGGAATGTAAATAGTTCAACTTTGATAAGTTCCTTTCGATTTCTTTTCCCTGATTACCTTCTCAGGCATCTCTTACTTCTTGCGTCTGGATGTCAAATTTTCTATTCAACTCTGTTTTTTCCTCAAGAATGCTTGAAAGTCCTCTATTCCACTGAATGACCATATTTTCCCCTGAAACAAAATACTCAGTTTTGCTGGTTAGGTGACCCTTGGGTTCATTCCCAGTTCTTTTGCCCTCTGGAATATCATATTCCATGCCCTTCGATCCCTCAGTGTAGAAGCTGCCAGGTCCTGGGCTATTCTGATTGTGTTTCCACAATATTGAAATTGTTTCTTCCTGGCTGCTTGTAGTATTTTCTCCTTGATCTGGGGATTCTGGAACCTGGCTATAATATTCCTGGGAGTTTTCTTTTTGGGATCTTTTTCAGGAGGTGATCGGTGGATTCTTTCAACCTCTATTTTGCCCTCTGGATCTAAAACATCAGGGCAGTTTTCCTTGAGAATTTCTTGAAGGGTGATTTCTAGGTTCTTTCCTTGATCATGGCTTTCAGGTAGTCCAATAATTTTTAAATTGTCTCTCCTGGATCTATTTTCCAGGTCAGTGGTTTTTCCCATGAGATATTTCACATTGCCTTCTAATCTTTCATTTGTTTGGATCTGCTTAACAGCATCTTGATTTCTCATAAAGTCATTAGCTTCCATTTGCTCCAGTCTAACTCTGAAGGAATGAATCTCCTCAGTGAACTTTTGAGATTCTTTTTCCATCTGGCAAATTCGACTTTTTAAGGCATTCTTCTCCTCATTGCCCTTTTGGGCCTCCTTTGCCATTTGAGTTAGTCTATTTTTTAAGGTGTTGTTTTCCTCAGTCAGGCTGTTGACCCTCATTTCATACTTTTCCTGCATCCTTCTCATTTCTCTTTCCAATTTTTCCTCCACTTCTCTTATTTGATTTTTAAAGTCCTTCTTAAGGTCCTCTATGGCCTGCAACCCACTCATGTTTTCCCCTGGGGCTTTTGGAGCAGGACTTCTGACCTCACAGTCCTTTTCCCGCTCTATGCCCCCAAAATAGGAGTCTAGGGTTGCATTTTTCTGTTTCCTTTGCCTTGGCATGTTGCCACTTAATTGCTTGACTTTTGGGCTTGTTGCCACACTATGGCTTTAAGGCCAGATAGAGGAATTTTCGTCCCGAACGTGTGGGGGCAACTTCCGTTTCTGGCAAGCTGTAAACCCACCCACAGCTTCCACCCTAGATCACAATCCAGATCCAGGGAGGTTAAAGCAAGAGCGATTACCCCCCAAGACTGATCGCTGGATCTCCCCACGATTTGTAGGCTGGGAGCCGGAAATGTCTCTGAAAACTACACAGTGGCGTGTCTCCTCAGCAGCTTCTAGCCCCCAGGGGAGGGAGCTGACGCATTCCCCAAATACAGGTCCCAAAGTCCATAGGACACTAACCTCTTACTTTGTCCTAGGCAAGTCTATGTTGATAATTCTGGCATCTCCACAGTTCCTGGTGTTCTGGGGTTCCTCCAGCGGGCTGCTGGCCCTGCCGCCCTGGGGCTAAAACCTCGGCTCAAGTGGACCTGGGCTCGGCTCAGCTCCTGTGCTCTTCGCGCTGCCGGCTCCCAGACCACTGCGCTGGTCCTTCCTGCAGGGTGCTGGGCTGTCCTCAGCGGGAGGTTAGCTTCTCTGTGTCGTTCTGTGGGTGCTGGGGCTCCAGAAGATTTTCAGAGTCCTTTTTTTACATAGTTTGTGGAGAATCTGGGGGCAGAGAGGCTTGGATGAGCTGTTTCTACTCCGCCATCTTGGCTCCGCCCCCCCAGTGAATAGTTTTAACCAATTTTTTTTCAGTATTAACTGATAGGAACTCCTTTTTGTCAAAGGGATTCTCAAAAGTCTTCTCCAGCACCATAATTCAAAAAGGTCTACTCTGTGGTGCTCTGCTTTCCTTATAATTCAACTCTCATAGCCATAGATTTTTACTGGAAAAAATCATAGTTTGGATTATACAGATCTTTCTTGGCAAGGTGATGTCTCTATATTTAAGTACGCTCTCCAGATTTACCATAGCTTTCTTTCTAATGATAAAATGCATTTTAATTTCATGGCTGCAGTTCCCATCTGCAGTGATCTTTGAATATAAAATCTGAAAGTGCTTCTATTTCCTCCACTTCTATTTGTCCACAGCTGCTATTAATACATGGATCTTTAGAGCCCTGTAAGGGCAGCTCTGTGGTTGCTGGACTCAAGGGCAGAAATACACAGACTAATTGATGAAATTATCAACTTCATGACTTTTGAGGGGACGGCCTGATATGTGATTTTTGTTGAGGAAAATTCCTACTGTGTAAATTCCTTCTCCTGAAACAATCAGCAATTCCTCTATAACTACTAATTGTAGGCCACTGGCTGGACATAATTCTGTTGTTCCATGATTTCATTTGTGTTCCACACTTTGTGACCCTATTTGTGGTTTCCTTGGCAAATGTATAGGAATGGCTTATTATGTTCTTCTCCATATACTTTTACAGATGAAAAAACTAAGGCAAACAAGGTTAGGTGACTTGCCTAGGGTCACACAGCTATTAAGTTTCTGAGGCCAGATATGAACTCAGGAAGATACATCTTTCTGACTCTGACTCTATCCACTACATCACCTAGCTGCCCTGTGAGTAACTCTGGGGAGGTTAGATAATTAGTATCAGGTTTACTATCTTCCAAAGATTGACTTTCTCATTGCTATGTCAGACTCTTCTCAGAATAAGTCCATTTTATGGATGTGGAAATTGAGGCTTATAAAGATTCAGTAATCCACTTATAGCCATGGAGTTTCTTAGCAACAGGGTTGAAATTTGAACCTAGACTTTATGGCTCTGTTTTAAACCCCTTGCCCTTCCCACTACATTGCATTACCTCTCAGTGTTGTAGACCTATGGCCTCAGTATTGTATAACAAGAGAAGTGTACACAGTTATCTTCACCTACTGTTATTCTATGAACTATGTAAAATAATATCTTCAATTTGTTCCCTCTGGTGGTGTTTTAAGATTTTCTATAAACTGAAAGCATGAATGCATAAGTAAAGTCTCTAGTTAAATTAACAATTCCCTGATTATATTCTATTTTTTTCCCTGAGTGGAGGGGGGTGGGCAGAATTTTGTACTCAAATGAATGCTTCCTGAGGAGTTGGGGTCACAGTATACACATCACACCTCCAATCAGTTACTTAGTTTCCATAATTATTCTCCCAAGACCATTGGAAATATCAAACTGTGAGAATATTCTGGCACTCTATGAATTCTAAGAATGGATTTCAAGAGAGCTACCCTATTCAAATATATTCTATTTCTGCAAGAATTACCTTTGATTTTTAAAGTAGATGTTAGAATTTTAAAATTTGTGTTTCAAATCAAACCACCTTCCTACTATGCTACATAGATGCATCCAATAATTTTTGAGGGACTATACAAACTGTTCCAAGCCTATGAGGAAGATATTGGTCAATGATAAGTAATGTTTCCTATCTTGGTCAGAGAATCCATTCACTTTAATTGCTTTGTGGCCAATACATATGTTTTAGAAGCCACAGGCAGGAAAAAAAATGTGAACCACACACAAAAACCACAAATAAACTAAAGTAAGGGTCACAAAAATATCCAACACATTGGGAATGATTGGACAACAAACAACAACCACACAAGTTAGAGAAGCAATAGATAAATGTGATTTGATCACAATAGTTGATCAGTGTAAAACTTGCAACTTGTGTGTCTATAAGAAGCTGAATGACAATTTTCACCCAGTGTTAGGACAGATTAATAGTTTCAGAGCTATATGGCTAGGTATATCAATGGAAGTTTCATCTCATTCACTAGGAGCTTGCAACAGAAAGAAACAAAGACAAAGGGAAAGGGCACTGGTTCTAGTCAAAGCCCCTGAGGTAAACTTTTCTCTCAAACTATAACCTGTGTCATCCTGGGCAAGTAACTCAACCAATCTCCTTACATTTAAGTTTCCTGTATGTGGAAGGAATGGACTCCAGTGGCTCTGACATACCTTCTAGAATGTTTTGTCGTATTATTTAAACCAATTAGTTCATAGATCAGGGTTTTTTTCACAGAGCAGGAGGGCAGTTAGGGTTAAGTGACTTGCCCAAGGTCACACAGCTGTGTCAAGTGTCTGAAGCCTGATTTGAACTCAGGTCCTCCTGACTCCAGGGCCAATGCTCTATTCACTGAGCCACCTAGATGCCCCAGAGCAGGGATTCTTAACATGGATTTCAGAGATTCTGTGATTTTAGATGGGGAAGGAAAAAAAAAAGCCTATCTTTTGGGGGTGGGGTTATTTTTAAATTTTAATTTACAGAATAAAACAAACTTTTCCATAACATAATACCATAAAAAAGATGACTGTGAGGCAGAGACAAGATGGTAGAGAAAAGCCAGGAAAGTTCCTGAGCTCTCCCTAGTTTCCCTTGGAAATAAAGTTGAATAGAGCCTTTAAGCTGATTTTGGGGTGACAAAACCCACAAAAAGATAGAATGAAACAATATTCTAGCTTAAGATAATTTAGACTTCAGAGAAGGTCTATGTCACTTAGGTATAAAGGAAATGCAATCCAGTGCAGACAGTATGTGGCAAGTGAGTAGGATCCTCTTAGCCACACACAGCATAGATCAACAACTGAGGTACCTCAGTGCTGGCTTAGCAAGCCAGTTATGGGGCCTTTAACCACATTGCAGAGGGCAAATTGCAAAACATGGAACCCCAGAACAACAGAAATGACAATCATCCCCAGTGCAGTGGGCATACTGCCAGCATCTGAGGCCCCAGAGCAGAAAGCTAGTGGCCAGGTTCCTGGCCCTCCAGTATAAGAAGTTTTCACTGTGCCCCAGGGGCAGAGGTCAACTTTTAAAATCACAAAATGAATCCTGTATGTGTAAAGCCACATACAAGCAGCTTTCTAGAGTACTACTGCTGTGAACAGCTTTCAAGATTCTGATTATATAGTATAGTGAGTTCTCTACTTATTCAATAACAAATCAGAGCAAAACATTCATAGAAAATCAAAATACAGCATTCACAATATAACAGCTTATCAACTTATCACTAAAATGGTCACATAGTTTTCACCAAAGTGGTCACACAGTTTTTAACAAAGTACAATCTTTTAATAACTCAATCATTCAATCATCCTTAAGGACACTTGCCTCCTGAAGGGGACACAAAGTACAAAAGTCAAAGCCCTCCACCCATAGAGTGTAATCAAGTTACAATTTAATTATTAATCATTACTCAGTACCCTCTTAAGGGGAAGTGGAGAGTACAAAAGCCATCCAACCCTAGGTCACACGAAAATCATAATTTCATCAGTCACTACTCGGTATCCACAGAGATACTTGACTCAAGGCAGGTGGCTCCTACTTGAACCCACCAAACTGTCACCTAGGTTCAAAGGCAGAAGGCTCCCATTTCCTTGTCCAGCTCTCCATGCACTATCTGCTCCACATTAGAGCTCACAGTGTCCAATCCATCTCAAATCCTTCACAGTCTCTTTTACTGGGAAGACAAGGCTTAACAAAGCCACAAGAACATTTATACACACTAACAAAGTCACAGCAACATTTGTACAAAATACTGGCACTACAGTCATGCTTTGTCAGTCTTCAGCAGCTCCAGCTGGCCCTTGGAAATCTTCAGGAGCTCCAGCTGGACTTTGTGTCCTCCCTTATATATGGGATATCTCCTCCCTGTTCTGCCTCTTTCTTCATCAGCAACTTCCTCCCAAGGTGTTAACTACTTCCGTCTTAATTAGATAGCTTAAACAAGGTATTAACTTGAAACAAGTTTCTAAGCACCAGCTTGCTTGCTAATACAAAGGGGCATGGAAGATCTTCAGATTCTTTTATCATTACAGTATGCAACTGAAAAAGTTAGAAAAAGAGCAAATTTGACATCCTCAATTAAATAACAAAGTATAAATTCTGAAAAAGAAAGAAGAGATTAATGAAATTGAAAGTATGAAAGAAGATTGTATAGGAAACAATGAATATACTATGCACAATTTGGTTTTCATTTCAAACATGCAACAAAATTATCATGTATTTCTTTTCTTTTTTTCTTTCTTCCCTCCTCCCACCCTTCCCTACAGACCACTGCCATTAGATAATATATATATATATATATATATATATGCACACACATATGTGTGAATGTATGTATATGTATATAAATGTCTGTACATTTGTATAAATTTATCCTTCATATAATTTTATTTATTAGGTCTTTCTCTAGATGCATACAGTGTCTTTCTTCATATATCCTTCATAGTTAATTTGGGTATTTATATTAGAAAAAATAACTTATTCCCTCAAAGTCACTGTTAGAACAATATTTTTGTTACTGTATATGATGTTCTCTTGATTCTGCTCATTTCATTCTTCACTATTTTGTTCAAGTCTTTTCATGTCTTTCTAAGACCATTGAGCTCATCATTTCTAATAGCATAGTAGTATTGCATCATAATCATACACCACAATTTGTTCAGTCATTTCTCAATTAATGGGCATCCCTGTAATTTCCAGTTTATTGTCATCACTAAGAGAGATGCTATAAATATTTTAGAACATATAGTTTGTTTTTGCCTTAATCATCTTTGGAAATAGGCTAAGTAGTGGTATTGCTGGGTCAAAGGGTATACGTAGCTTAATAACTCTTTGGGCATAATTCCAGATTACATTCCAAGATGCCCAGATAAAACACACACACGTAATACATATACATATATGTGTGTATTACATATTGTATGCAATATATACATATCGTGTACTTATATGTGTTCATACATTTGTATATTGTGTGTATACATATGTATGCATATGGATGTGTGTGTGTGTGTGTGTGTGTGTGTGTGTGTGTGTGTGTAAGCTTCTAACTGAAATTTTCCATTTCTTTTGATCACCACTGTAGGTAATAACTGTTGTGGTTGTTGTTTTCTGAGAAGGATCCATAGACTTTACCAGACTGACCAAGGGATCTATAACATACCACGGGCTAACTCGTGACTCATAAGTTTGTAGGGTGAATTATGTAAGGAATCTAAGAAAAAAACAAGCCAGCTGAAACATTTTTAGGATAAGCTAATGGCATAGCTTCTGGGAATTTAGACTCCCAGATACTAATCAAATGGGAAAGAAAATAGGAAGAACATATTCAACCTTCTCATCCCCACAAATGTTGTGTGTAGGATTGGGTAGTAATGATTCCTTGGATATTGGGTGAGTCTTATACCTGGCCACATCAAAGAACTGCATCTTTGAATCTGCTGAATGAACTCGCTCGCTGTCCCTGGAGAGGTATGTTCTCCCTAGTGCCCTGGCAGGTATCATCTTGACATTAAGATTGTGCCTCTTCCATTACTTGCAGACTAAGATCAAAGCGATAAAACAGAACTAGGACGATACCTAAACAGAAGCTTCATGCCATTCCCTCTGGTAACATTCTTCTATTATTGTGAAGATGAATTTAACTTTGTATGGGCTATGGACTTTTATTTCTCTAAACCATGACCTTGGAATCATGGCCCTCCTCCTTTACTTTTCCTTCACATTCCTCAATTTCTGGGTCCTCCAGGACTACATACCATTACAAATATTAAATTAGTTTACTACAGTATGGAAAAATCTTGGGTGCAAAAGTGCTTTGAGTGCCAATACTCCTATGATTTCACTGGTATGAGGAGCTCCTGATGTAGAAGCCCCCTCTAGCAATATAGATTTTATTAGTGTTGCCTAGATTGCTGAGGAGCTTGGTGACTTTCTCAGTGTCAAAGGGTGTGTAAAAGAAGAGAGATGAGTCCAGATATTCCTGTACCAGAGTCTGCCTCTCCAACCACTACACCATATTACTTCTCATGGAGATATGAAAATCAAGAGAAAATTCTCCTTCTTTAGGTTAGTTTGATAACATATAATAGTCCTGTTTTTGTTGTTGTTGCCCCTCCCCCAGGGTATTACTCTAGGACTTTATATTTCATTTCACCACCAAATTAATAGTTAATTCGTATAATCTATAATTTCTGCTTCCTCATTGCTATAGTCCCTATTTCAATCCCTGGTCTTTCTGTGACTATCGTTAGCTTTATTTAGTGAGTCTAGCCTACCCTAGATTGGTCTTAGAACACGTATTCAAGTCTAACTTCACCATGGCCCTTTTATCTAAAAAGAACAAATTCTTCTGATTAACTGTTCCATGGTATCAAATATCTTTTTGAGTCACTTTCAGTGAATTACCAAACTATTAAAAACAAATAAATAAGAGAATTATGGAAAGATCCATGGTAGGGCAGGCAGGCTGTAAAAGAAAGTGGTTGCAATGCGCAGTTAAGAATATCATTGAGGATTATATGTAACCACTGTAGAACCTGGACTGGTCATAGAATCATCCATTTAGAATTGTAAGAGATATGAGAGATTATCTCATCTAAACTATTCTTTTCTTTCTCTATCTTGCTATTTGTCTCTCTGTCTGTCTCTATGTCTGTCTCTCTATCTCTATCTCAGTTATCTATCTACCTCTCTCTCTCTCTCTCTCTCTCTCTCTCTCTCTCTCTCTCTCCCTCTCTCTCTGTGTGTGTGCGTGTGTGTGTCCTAAACACTTCCTGCAGTCAGAAATCCAGTAAGTGAAATAAATTAATCAAAACAGGTAAACAATCTAAGGGGAATTATACCAATCTCCAAATGCCTTCTCTTTATGTATGTGATATGGTATGAAATGTATGGATTATTTTTATCTAAAATAAACAAAAAGTAGGTAGGTAGCCATTGGGATTTGATTCTATTAATAAACATTAATTGAGGGGCTTCTCTCTTCAAAACACTATGCTCAATGTTACAATAGATGAAAAGATTTTGTTGTTGTTTTTGTTTTAATAAGACATATTACCAAACCTAATGAAGTTTGTAATAATACTACTAATATTACTACTACTAATAGCTGGTATTTATATAATGATTTAAGGTTTACTAAGCACTTTACAAATGTCAACTTATTTCAACCTCACAACAATGTTGGAAATAGATGTTATTATCCCCATTTTGTGGACAGGAAACCTGAGGCTGAGAAAGGTTAAATGACTTACCCAGGGTAACACAGTGTCTGAGACCAGATAGGAAGCATGATCTTCTTATCTTCAAATTCTGCATTCCACTTATTCTTTCACCAAGGTGCTGCTGTCAGAGGAAAAAAAAACTACAGATAAATTTAGTATATGGTGGTTTAGTGGATAGGAGATGTTTTCATTTAAATTTTTAATGTTTATTTCCCCAAGCCAGCCTAGCCTATAATCTACCTGAATAAATTTCACAGGTTAGTTTTGTTCTATATCTACTTTGAAATTTTAACCATGTTTCTAATGGCAGAGAATCCTGCAAAAATACTCTAGGTCAACAAAGAGGGATGAAGGCATAATAGTCTTTATTGATACAATAATATTTCAGAATTTCCAGTTGATTTTAAAACAAAATGTAGATACAGATTATAATGTTAGCTAATACTGTGTGTGTATTAAAGCAAGTGGTTGTTTATGCAACATGCTCAAAGGGCAAGATATAGAGTCCCTTAGAATGAGCCATATTATAGCAAATTCTCCTTTTTACATGAATTTATTTATGTCATATTTAATTTGGAGTATATAACCCCACAATCCTTGTATTATTGTGATTTATTTTTTTTTTAAGTTCTCTGGGGGTGGCTAGCTGGCTCAGTGAATAAAGCACCAGTCCTGGAATCAGGAGGACGTGAGTTCAAATCCAGCCTCAGCCACTTCACACACACACACACACACACACACAGACACACACACACACAGACACACACACACACACACACACACACACACACACACACACACACTAGCTGTGTGTCCTTGGGCAAGTCACTTAACCCCAATTGCCCTCCAAAAAGAAAAAAAAAATGTCTTTGCCTTCCATGCAAATGTGAAAATACAAAATTTCTCCTTGAATTTATGGGCTTATATACAAGAAACCTGAATTTGAATCAAACATTACTACTTATGTAATTCTGAGCAAGGTATTTAATTGCTATTACCTTATATTTAAAATTAACGGAAGCTGTCTTGTTGACCTCTATATTCCCTTCCAAATCTGAATTTAACTTCCTGCTAGGATAATAGAGAGGATTTCTATTTGTGCTCTAAATAAGGGAAGGTAAATAACAGTGAAGAGAATTAGGAAGGTTCAAAAAGGAAATAAAAGGAAGCACAAAACAAAGTGAGATTAAAAGAAGTTCTGGGGGCAGCTAGGCGGCCCAGTGAGTAGAGCGTCGGCCCTGGAGTCAGAAGGACCTGAGTTCAGAACCGGCCTCAGACACTTAACGCAAACAAAAACAAAAACCTAGCCATGTGACCTTGGGCAAGTTACTTAACCGAAATTGCCCTCCAAAAGGCAAAAAAAAAAAAAAAAAAGTGCTGAAAGTGAATAAGGAAAATAAATGTAAATATGCTAGGCATAGGAAACAGGTTAAACTGAGGAACTATTGTGACTTGGCCACTGATTAGATAGCGTGAAAGAGGAAGATTTAGAGAAAAACTTTGAAAGTGATTGAAAAGCTGCAAACCAGCAGAGCCAAGATGGTGGAGTAAAAACAGCTCATCCAAACCACTCTGCCCCCAGATTACCCCAAACTATGCAAAAGGGGACCCTGAAAAACTTTTGGAGCACCAGCACCCACAGAACAACACAGAGAAGCTAAGCTTCCACTGAGGACAGCCCAGCAGCCCTGCAGGAAGGACCAGCGCAGCGCTCTGGGAGCCAGCAGCTCAGAGCTTGGGGAGCTGAGACGAGCATAGCCCAGGTCCCCTTGTGCCGAGGTTTTAGCCCCAGGGTGGCAGGGCCAGCAGCCGGCTGGAGAGACCACAGAACACCAGCTGCTGTGGCAACTCCAGAATTATCAACATAGAGATGCCTAGGACAAAGTAAGAGGTTAGTGTCCTATGGATTTTGGGACCAGCATTTGGGGAATGCGCGGGCTCCCTCCCCTGGGGGCTAGAAGCTGCTCAGGAGACACGCCATTTTGTAGTTTTCAGAGGCAGCTCCAGCTCCTGGCATGCGAATTGTAGGGAGATTCAGCAATCAGCCTTGGGGGGTAATCACTCTTGCTTTAACCTTCCTAGATCTGGATTGTGATATAGGGTGGAAGTTGTGGGTGTGTTTATAGCTTGCCAGAAACGGAAGTTGCCCCCCACAAGTTCGGGAAGAAAATTCCTCTATCTGGCCTTAAAGCCATAGTGTGGCAACAAGCCCAAAAGTCATGCAATTAAGTAGCAACATGCCAAGGCAAAGGAAACAGAAAAATGCAACCCTAGACTCCTATTTTGGGGGCATAGAGTGGGAAAAGGACTGTGAAGTCAGAAGTCCTGCTCGAAAAGCCCCAGGGGAAAACATGAGCAGGTTGCAGGCCATAGAGGACCTTAAGAAGGACTTTAAAATCAAATAAGAGATGTGGAGGAAAAATTGGAAAGGGAAATGAGAAGGATGCAGCAAAAGTATGAAATGAGGTTCAACAGCCTGACTGAGGAAAACAACACCTTAAAAAATAGACTAACTCAAATGGCAAAGGAGGCCCAAAAGGGCAATGAGGAGAAGAATGCCATAAAAAGTTGAATTTGCCAGATGGAAAAAGAATCTCAAAAGTTCACTGAGGAGATTCATTCCTTCAGAGTTATACTGGAGCAAATGGAAGCTAATGACTTTATGAGAAATCAAGATGTTGTCAAGCAGATCCAAACAAATGAAAGATTAGAAGGCAATGTGAAATATCTCATGGGAAAAACCATTGACCTGGAAAATAGATCCAGGAGAGACAATTTAAAAATTATTGGACTACCTGAAAGCCATGATCAAGGAAAGAACCTAGAAATCACCCTTCAAGAAATTCTCAAGGAAAATTTCCCTGATGTTTTAGATCCAGAGGGCAAAATAGAGTTTGAAAGAATCCAACGATCACCTCCTGAAAAAGATCCCAAAAAGAAAACTCCCAGGAATATTATAACCAGGTTCCAGAATCCCCAGATCAAGGAGAAAATACTCCAAGCAGCCAGGAAGAAACAATTTCAATATTTTGGAAACACAATCAGAATAGCCTAGGACCTGGCAGCTTCTACACTGAGGGATTGAAGGGCATGGAATATGATATTCCAGAGGGCAAAAGATCTGGGAATGAACCCAAGAGTCACCTACCCAGCAAAACTGAGTATTTTGTTTCTGGGGCAAATATGGTCATTCAGTGGAATAGAGGACTTTCAAGCATTCTTGAGGAAAAAACCAAAATTGAATAGAAAATTTTACATTCAGATGCAAAAAGCCAGAGATGCCTGAGAAGGTAATCACAGAAAAGAAATCAAAAGGAACTTATCAAAGTTGAACTATTTACATTCCTATATGGAAAAGACAATAATTGTGACTGATGATATCTTTCTCACTATGAAAATAATGGAAGAAAGATGTGTGGTCATATGAATACATATGTGAATGTGTGTTTATATGGTTACAGTTATATATGGATAGAGGGCATAGGTTGAATTTGTTGGGAAGGGAGGATACTCAAGGGATGAAACTATGAGGTGACAGAGGAAAGTGGCAAGAGGAGATGGGGAGAGACAGGGTAGGATAAACTATCTCATGTGGAAGAAGCAAGTGGAAGTGGCTGCAAGGGAGGGGGAGAATAGGAAGGCAAAAACGGCAAAACCACATTCTCATTGAATTTGATTCAGGGAGAGAATGACATACATACTAAATGGGATATATCAACCTTCAGAAGAATAGGGGGAAGGGGGAGGAGAGGAGGGATGATGGATGGGAGGCCATCCTTCCTTGGGGTGAGGGGAGGTTGGAAGTACCCACTATTGAAGAGGGAAAGGATCAAAGCAGCGAATGGACCAGGTGGGGGGGGTGGGTGGGATGAGTGGGAGGGAATTATAAGCAGCCTTGTACAATATAACTACCATGATAATGTTTTCCATAGCTAGACATGTATGACATATACAGAATTACTTATCTCCCCAGCGGGAATGGGTGACAAGGGAGGAAGGAAATGGATCTGAAATTTGAAGTCTTAATATTAAACGTTTCAAATATATATATACATATATATATATATGTATACTATTATATATATATATATATATATATGTATACTATTATTAATACTCTTTTGCTTGTAATTGGGAAATAAGATGTGCAGGTATTAGGACACAAAGATTCACCTTCCTCTAATGGAAAAGTTAAAGGGGGTATGGGAGAAGATATGGGAGAGAGCATATTGGAGGAAGTGATATCTTGTGGGACTGCTATTCTGGGAGGTTGGATAGGGGAATAACGGGGGGAAAATGATTGTAAGTCAAATTCTGGCGGAAATGAATGATGTAAAACAGAAGTTAATAAAGCATTTGTTTAAAAAAATAAAAGCTGCAAACCTGCAGGTTTATAAATGATTTATAGATTATAAGACCATAGACTGAGAACTGAAAGGGAGATCATCCGGTCTGATCCCCTCATCTTATAAGTACAGAAGCAGACTACCATAAGGGTTGAAAAACTTGTCCAAGGTCATGTAGGAAGCATAGAGCCAATTTTTGAACCTCCTTCCTCTGCTTTCAAATATAATATACGTTCCAATGCCTCAGGAAGAGGGTGGAATTGGGACAAATTATATTGAAATGGGTTTTGTTGAATTTGATATGTCTGTTCGATATCTAGTTATAAGTATCTTATAAGAACCTGGTGACCTGGGAATTGAGTTCAGGACTAGAAATGTAAACCTGGGGGTCCTTTGTCTACAGATAAGGATAACTTAGAGAATTATTGATTGATTTGACCTTGAAAGAGAGTGTAGGGCAAATAGGAGATACACAATAGAAACTTGGAGTATATTTTCAGATTAAAGATTAAACTAGGAAGATGATTCAGTAAAGTACATCGAAAGAATATTAAAAAATGTGAAAACAAACAAAAATAACTGTCTTGAAATAACATTAACCTGTGTTTTCCTCAGTCAACATGGGATTCAACAGAATCCTTGCATACTGTTAGTAGCCCATTTCTGATGTTGACAGCACTTGACTACATAATTTCACAAATTGCAAACAGATCAAAATATCATAAAGTCATAGATTTAGAGTTGCAAGTGACCATCGAGTTCACCTAATCTAATAATTTCATTTCACAGACAAGAAAATTGAAGCATGGAGTAATTAAAGAATTTGCCCAGGATCACAGAGTATCTATGACAGAATTTGAACTTGGCTCCAAGACCTGTGGTCAATAAAATATACTGTGCTTCTATCTTATAAGTCATTTCTCAGAAGATAATAGATTTTTAGGTTTTAAAAAATGCCTTATTAACTTCTGGATTACATCATTGATTTCTGCCAGATTTTGAGTTACGTTTTTTCCCCATTTTTACCCAACCCACCACCCCAAAATAGCAGTCCCACAGGATACCTCTCTTCCAATCTGCTCTCTCCCATATCTTCTCCCATACCCTCTTCAACTTTTCCAGTAGGGCAAGGTGAATTGCTGTGCCCAAATGCCTGTATATATTATTTCCCAAATATATATAAAATGGAATTAATAATAGTATTTATATATGTTATAACATTTAATTTTAGAACTTTGATTTCCCGATTCTTTCCCTTCCCCCGTTGTCACACACTCTTGCTGGGAACATAAGGATTTCAGTATATGTTGTACATGTAGAGCTATGCAAAACATTACCATAGTAGATATATTGTAAAAGACTAAATGTATTTTCCTCCCTCCTATCCCACCACCCACGTGGTCTATTCCCTACTTTGATTCTGTCCCTTTTCAAAAGTGGTTGCTTCCAGCTTCCCCCCACGCCAGCCTGCCCTCCCTTCCATCATCCCCCCTCTCATCTCCTTCTCCCCTACTTTCCTGTAGGGTGAGATATCCTATGTATGTCATTCTCCGACTGAGCCAAATTCAAAGAGAATAAGGTTTTGCCTTTTTGCCTTCCAGTTCTTCCCCTCATAAAAGTTTTCAGCAGTTACAGTTATCATTTTTTCATGAAGGAAAGTAAATAGTTCAACTTTGATAAATTCCTTATGATTTCTTTTCCTTATTTACCTTCTCAACACCTCTTGGTTCTTGTGTCTGAATGTCAAATTTTCTATTCAATTCTGTTTTTTTCCTCAAGAATGCTTGAAAGTCCTCTATTCCACTGAAAGGCCATATTTCCCCTTGAAACATGATACTCAGTTTTGCTGGGTAGGTGATTCTTAGTTTTAATACCAGCTCCTTTGCCCTCTGGAATATCATATTCCATGTCTTTCTTCAGTATAGAAGTTGCCAGATCGTGAGCTATACTGATTGTGTTTCCACAATATTGAAATTGTCTCTTCCTGGCTGCTTGTAATATTTTCTCCTTGATCTGGGAATTCTGGAACCTGGCTATAATATTCCTAGGAGTTTTCTTTTTTGGGATCATTTTCAGGAAGCGATTGGAGGATTTTTTCCACCTCCATTTTGCCTTCTGGTTCTAAAACATCTGGACAATTTTCCTTGAGAATTTCTTGAAGGATGATTTCTAGATTCTTTCTATGATCATGGTTTTCAGGTAGTCTAATAATTTTTAGATTATTTCTCCTAGAACTATTTTCCAGGTCAGTGGTTTTTCTCATGAGATATTTCACATTGCCTTCTATTCTTTCATTTTTTGGATCTGTTTATCAAAATTTTGATTTCTCATAAAATCGCTAGCTTCCATTTGCTCCAGTCTAATTCTGAAGGAATGAATCTCCTCAGTGAGTCTTTGAGATTCTTTTTCCATCTGGCAAGTTTGGCATTTTAAGGCATTCTTCTCCTCATTGTCTTTTTGAGCCCTTTGTGTCATTTGAGTTAGTCTATTATTTAAGGTGTTATTTTCCTCAGTCATGCTGTTGCCTCTCTTTTCATACTTGCATCTTTCTCATTTCTTTTCCCAGTTTTTCTCCCCACTTCTCTTTTCTGCTTCTTAAGGTCCTCCATGGCCTGTAATCTGCTCATATTTTCATTTGGGGCTTTTGGTGCAGGAGTTCTGACCTCCCAGTCCTGCTCCTGTTACATGTTTCAATCCTCTCTGGCCCCAAAATAGTAGTCTAATGTTGATTTTTTCCTGTTTATTTTGTTTCCTTTGCCTAGGCATGTTGCCACTCAATTACTTGACTTTTGGGCTTTTTGCCACAGTAGAACTCTACCACTAGCAGGGGAGTTTCCATCCCAAATACTGGGGTTTTCTCAACTTCCAGAGGTATTAGTTGGGTGCCCTCTCTGAAACCTCTACATGCTCTGGCAAGATCGTCACACACCCCAAGACCTCCACCCTATACAGTAATCCAGATCCAGGCAGTTTAAAGCAAGAGCAATTCCCCCCCCCAGACTGATTGCCTAGCCCCCTCCAGTCTGCAGGCCAGGAGCTGAAGCTGCAACATGGTGGCTACTCAGTGTCTTCTAGCCCCCAGCGAAAGAGGCCAACTTGCTCTCCCCACTAGTCCCAAAGTCCATACTGCATTGACCTCCCACTTTGTCCTTGGCATCTATGTGTTGATAATTCTGGAAACACCATAGCTGCTGGTGTTCTGGATTGCCTCTACCTGGTTGGTGGTCCAGCCATCCTGGGGCTAAAACATCTGACTCATGTGTGCCTGTGCTTGGCTCCCGGGGTGCTGTGCTGGCTACTCTCTGACAGGCTGCCAGGCTCTCCTCAGTGTGAGGTTAGCTTCTCTGTGTCATTTTATGGGATCTATACTTCCAGAGTTTATTCAGAGTCACCTTTTACATAGATTGGAAGTGGTGTGTGCTGGAGTGCCATGGTAGTGCTTTTTCTACTCTGGCATCTTGCATCTGCCCATCTGATAGATTTTTCTAATCTTGAATTTTAGAACTGGGCTAGACATTGAAATTTACTTAGTCTATTTTTCCTCACCACTAACCTCTACCATACTCTCTTTTAAGTATTAATTAAGCATGATAGCAAGGGAATGCCTGAATTACCCAAGTTCGTATGACTAGTTAGTTGAAAAACAGCAACTTGACAAGAACACTTACTTTGACCAGTCCTTTGGTGCTTCCAGTGTAGTACTTTCTTGTTTGCCTTAAGAGAAAAGAAGGATGGCCCCAGGGTTAGTGGAATTAAATTCCCTATAATATAATAAAATTATGGGATATCTGATTAATTTATCTTAAGCTACTTCTTAAACTCCAGGCAAGGAACACAAAGCTAGGGTTGTGCTATTGTGTTCACGTACAAAAATATTTTTAATAGAGATTCATTTACAATACATTATGCAAACTGCTTTTATGAAAACACATTGAAGCCTGAGACCAATTCTCATTTGTTTTCTAAGGGGGGGGTGTTGCAAAATAATAATTGCTTTTCAAGATTTAACATTATAAATGAAGGACCCATGATAACTACTCTCCATTTTTTGACAGAAAATTCATTT
Organism: Gymnobelideus leadbeateri; assembly: GCA_011680675.1. Lineage (NCBI taxonomy): Eukaryota > Metazoa > Chordata > Mammalia > Diprotodontia > Petauridae > Gymnobelideus > Gymnobelideus leadbeateri. Next base: position 81,271 of record WOXC01009401.1, read on the forward strand.
GGTTTTGTCACCACGAAGAATTTTTTTTTTTAAATCAAGAGGTTCACAGCAACCCTTCAATGTTGTTTTTTTTTTTTGTCTTCAACATTAATTGAAGAAGACTATTTCAGTAATCTATATCTCAGGAAATTTTGGAAATTGCTGAGTACATTATGTTTCAACCTTAATTACCTTCTAAAGTGGGAACATTAACTTTAGTGAAAGGACTTGGCGAGTAGGCACAACACTGAAACAATGTGATATTGCTGAAATGCAGAAGTTTCTTAATCTTATTGTCTGTTCCTTAGTCATATCACTCCAAATTAAACATTAAGGTGTAACAGGATTCATTAAATACATAACTATGCCAGGTACTGTTCTAGGAGTTAGTGATAAAAAGAGAATAGAGAAAATAATAATCCTTACCCCCCAAGAGCATAATTTTAATGAGAAAATACAACATGTACCAAGAAATAAAGACAAGATTACTGGAGGAAGGAGAAGAAAGCAGGAATTAGGGATATCAGACAAGGCTTACAGTAGGAGATGGCAACTATATTGGACCTTGAAAAGTCCTAAGAATAATTAAGAAGCAGAGGTGATAAGGGGATGAACTCGAGTTTTGAAATGATGCAAAGCCAAGGGACAGAATAGTAAGTTCAGTAAGCAGCCAGAAAAATTTGACTGCGATGTAGAATGTATAAAAGGGGGAGAGTATGAGTAAAGCGAAGGGAAAAAAGGGAAAGGGAAAGTGGAAAGAGAAAGGGAAATAGAAAGAAAAAAATGGAAAGGGGAAGAGAAGGAAAAGTGGAAGGGAAAGGGGAAAGGAAGAAAAGGATGAAGTGAAGGGAAGGAGTAAGGGAAGGGAAGGGAAGGAGAGGGAAGGAAAAAAGCATTAATGAAGTGCCTACTATGTGCCAAGAGCTTTACAAATATCTCATTTTGTCTTTACAAAAACCCTTGTGAAGTATTTGCTATTATTATTTCCATTTGATACATGAGAAAAATGAGGTTGAGTAGATGATAAATTACTTGATTAGGTTTGCATAGCTAATAAATATCTGATCCAGATCACAACTCAGTTCTTTCCAATATCATGTCCAATGCTCTATCAACTTTACCACCTAGGTGCCTCAAAGAAGAGTCATGTAAAATATGTGGAAAAGGTATGCACAAAATAGACTGGGAAAGAGTCTATGATATTCCAAGGGATAAAGATCACAGAGGATAAAAATGGCAAACTGGGATTACCTAAAATTAAAATTATTTTAGTACAAATAAAACCCCAACAACAACAATATATTAGAAAGAAAACAGTTAACTGTGAATGGAATCTTTGAAGAGCATTTCTCTAATAAATCTCTCTTTTCCAATATATAATAAGAATTTATTCATTTTTTTTCAAGCTTAATTCCAAAATTGGTAAATGATTGGCATAGCTTCTAAATAGCTAAAGGAAAAAAGTTATTAAAAATATACTTAGATTATAAAATAATATTACAAGATGTTTTAATGCATGTCTTTCAGATAATGAAAAATCAAAAAGAATGGTTAAGAAGTAGAAAATTGTGTTTTGTTTTATTTTGTTTTTACCAGAATATTGACGGAAAATAGTTTTGATAGATCTGTAATAATCACGGAATGGACATTTTAAAGATTATTGCTGTTATCACTATTTTTCCTTTCTAGAATTGCTTGGCACTTTTATACAATGATATTCTAGGGCACAAATAACTTGAAAGTATAAATGTAAAAATATTAAGCATATTATCACTTTATTTTATACTAATATTGCTATGATCAATGAGATATATTAAGAAAAAAGTGTTCCTAAACGAAAAAACAGTTATAAGTAATTAGTCCATAGAAGAAAAAAAAAGCATTGAAAGTGTCCTTACAATGAAAAGAATAAGTCAGAAGAGAAAGAAAATGTTACAAATGATACAAAATGATTATTAAAGTAGTTTTTTTTTGTTTTGTTTTGTTTTGTTTTTTTTTGGAGGGCAATTGGGGTTAAGTAACTTGCCCAAGGCCACACGGCTAGGTTTTTGTTTGTGTGTGCGTTAAGTGTCTGAGGTCAGATCCGAACTCAGGTCCTTCTGACTCCAGGGCTGACGCTCTACTCACTGCGCCACCTAGCCGCCCCTATTAAAGTAGTTTTAAGGAAAATTTACATCTCTGAAATACAACTGAAGATTTCTGAATATATAAAATATTCATCTTTAAATAAGAAAGAACAGATAATCCAGAGGACCCAGGCTGAGAAAGGAAAAGAAAAGTGAGCATTAAGCAATTAATGGACACCCTGAGAAAATAACCTCTGTGTCAAATGGATTTGTAAGTGAATTCTATCCAATATGTATAAAACAATTTATACCTATGTTATGTATAATTATTTTAAAATGTAGAAATAAAACATTTTATCAGATAGCTCCCCTATCATTGTTATATATTCTTATACAGATCCAATTTACCTCATGAATTTAGACGCAAAAATTTTAAATAAAATATTAGTCAAAAGACTCCAATAACTTATCACAAAAATAATACACTTTGATCAGGTAGGATTTATTCCGGGAATGCAAGGATGGTTTAATATTAGGAAAACCATCAGTATACTTGAGGATATCAACAATAAAACTAGCAGAAACCACATGATCATCTCAATAGATGCAGAAAAGGCTTTTGACAAAGTACAACATACATTCCTATTAAAAACACTAGAAAGTATAGGAATAAATTGAGCTTTTCTTAAAATAGTTGATAGCATCTATTTAAAACCATCAGCAAGTATTATATGCAATGGGGATAAACTAGAAGCCTTTCCAATAAGATCAGGAGTGAAACAAGGGTGTCCACTATCACCCCTCTTATTCAAACTGGTACTAGAAACACTAGCAGTAGCAATTAGAGAAGAAAAAGAAATCAAAGGAATTAAATTAGGCAAAGAAGTGACCAAGCTATAACTCTTTGCAGATGATATGATGATATACTTAGAGAATCCTAGAGAGTCAAGTAAAAAACTACTTGAGACAATAAATAAATTTGGCAAAGTTGCAGGATATAAAATAAACCCACATAAATCTTCAGCATTCCTGTACATCTCTAATGAAACTCAACAGCAAGAAATAGAAAGAGAAATCTCATTTAAAGTCACTGTAGACATTATAAAATATTTGGGAATCTACTTGCCAAAAAAAACCCAGAATCTATATGATCACAACTACAAAACACTTCTCACACAAATAAAATCAGATCTAAATAGTTGGGAAAATATCCATTGCTCATGGCTGGGTCAAGCTAATATAATAAAAATGACAATTTTACCCAAACTAAACTATATATTTAGTGCCATACCAGTCAATTTACCAAAAAACTACTTTCTAGAGTTAGACAAAATAATAACAAAATTTATTTGGAAAAAATACCGGTCTAGAATATCAAGGGAATAAATGAAAAGAAATGCTAGGGAAGGTGGACTAGCTATGCCAGATCTTAATCTGTATTACAAAGCAGCAGTCATCAAAACTGCTTGGTACTGGCAGAGGTGTAGAGTAGTGGATCAATGGAATAGATTAGGTGCAGGAGACCCAGCAGTTAATGAATATAGTAATCTATTGTTCGATAAACCCAAAGGCCCCAGTTTTGGGGATAAGGATGCATTATTTGACAAAAACTGCTGGGAAAACTGGAATACAGTATGGCAGAAACTGGGCATAGATCACTATCTAACACCATATACCAAAATCAAGTCTAAATGGGTGCATGATCTAGGTGTAAAGGATGATACTGTAAGCAATTTGGGAAAGCAAGGAATAGTTTACCTGACAGATTTGTGGAGAGGGGAAAACTTTAGGACCAAACAAGAATTAGAGAGCATTATAAAATGTAAAATGGATAATGTTGATTCATTAAATTGAAAAGCTTCTGTACAGACAAAGCCAATGTAACGAAGATCAAGAGGGAGGTGGGAAATTGGGAAAGAATTTTCACAACGTGTGTCTCTGATAAAGGACTCATTTCTAAAATTTATAGAGAATTGAGCCTAATCTATATGAATACAAGTCATTCCCCAATTGATAAATGGTCAAAGGATATGAACAGGCAGTTTTCAGAGAAATAAATTAAAGATATCTATAAACATATGAAGAAATGCTCTGAATCACTATTGATTAGAGAAATGCAAATCAAAACAACTCTGAAATATCACATCTCTCCAGTCAGATTGGCTAAGATGAAAAAACAAGAAAGTGGCAAATGCTGGAGAGGATGTGGACACACTGGAACACTAATACATTGCTGGTGGAGTTGTGAACTTATCCAACCATTCTCGAGAGCAATCTGGAATTATGCCCAAAGGATTACAAATAATTTCATACCCTTTGACCCAAAAATACCACTTCTAGGGTTATATCCCAAAGAGATCACAGAAGTGGGAGAAAGACCCATATGTACAAATATGTTCATAGCAGCCCTTTTTCTGGTTGCAAAGAATTGGAAACTAAAGGGGTGCCCATCAATTGGGGAATGGCTAAACAAGTTGTGGTATATGAATGTAATGGAATAGTGTTGTGCTATAAGAAACGAGGAGGTGACAGATTTCATAATTACCTGGAGAGACTTATACAAACTGATGCTGAGCGAGAACAGTAGAATCAGAAGAAATTTGTATACAATCACAGATATACCATATCTGTGATGACCAGTTATGACAGACTAGACTCTCTTCAGCAATGCAGTGAAATAAGTCAATCCGAAAAGACTCAAGAAAGAGAGAAATTTGACATCCAGAGGTATAACTAGAAAGAACTGAGCCTAAATCCTGATGGAAGGAAACTAAATGATCTTTTTCTTTTCATTGTTTGGTTTTATTTCTTCTTTACCATCTTTCATCCCACCTAGTACAATACATCTTTGTAATTGGAATAATGTCTAATATGAATGTATTTGCAGATCCCATACTGGACTATATGCTGTCATGGGGGGAGGGGGAGGGAAGTAAAGGAAATTTGAAAATCAAGGATCTATGAAATTGAGTCTTGTTAACTGAAACTAAACTAATAAATTAATTTAAAAAAATAAAAAGTATATATGACATTTTAAAGTTACTTTGTGAATTCATTTTTTGTAAGTTCAGATAATTAAGAAAACAATGAAGTAATACATGATTTGAAATGTGATCTAATCTTAAGGTTTAAATGCTCATTATAAAAATACTATCAATTATTTAGAACTGGCATGATTTAGTCAGATATTCACAAGTATAAAACATAAACATGGACATAAAGACACACTAAAGAAGACAAATATGTAGAACAATGTTGATATTACTAATTTAAATTTAAAAATACATATCTCCCTCTCTGTTAAAAATATTTAAGTTACAGGAGGTGAAAATATTATACATTGTCAATCACAATCACTGAATTGTATGTTTGCTTAACTTTTCTCGAGGAATCTGGTTTTAAGCATGTTTGTTTAGGTATAAGGAAGCCTTTGTTGTATCAAAACAAGAAGTTTAAATGAATAAAAATATAAATAAGAAAAATTAATCAATCAAATAGAAGTGAGCTTTGAATGACACCCAAAGCAGAAAAAAAAAGATTAGAATAATACAGAAAATATAACAACCTGTAAGAAGAAACTGTTCCATAACCAGTGCTCTGAATGCTAAGAAGATAAAAGATGATAGAAACTAACTATCAGGACCCATTCTTTTCTTCTCTCATTATGATATCTACTCCTATATTAGGAGAGAGAATGTTTTTCTTTTCTTCTCCCCCAGCATCTAGCATCTTTGCATAGAGAAGATGCCTAGCAAATGTTTTGGGAATGAAATTCAATTTTATAAAAATCCCTAAGGATTAGGCCAAAACTGCAATATCCTTTTCCTTTCTGTCTCATCAATATCTAGAAGTTCTGATCTGTCCAGATTTTCAGAATTACTCTGAATAACCAAGCTAAGAAAACAGCACACATAGATCATAAAGCATCCAATTCCAGAAAATGAAATATAACTAGCCATGGAATAATTAATAAAATGGAGGTGAAAAGACTCATGGTCCTGATATGTAGAATAATTGAATTAAAGTTTTAAATAATAGTAATTTATAACAATTCTAGGGAATAAAAAAAGTATTCTCAAAAATTATTAAGGAAAATACTTTACCAAAATTCTTCTGTAAAGCAAATATATTATTAACTAAATCAGAGAAAAGATACTGTAAAATAGATAGCTATAGGTCAATATCATTATTGAAGGTAACTGGAAACATTTAATGCATTTTTATCAAACATACTATAAGAAATTAGTCTAGAAACAATTAATTATGATAAAGTAGAATTTACAATAGAGATGCACTTAGTGTATGATATTAGAAGATGAATCATCACTATATAAAAACTAAATATCCAAAATCTAATTATCATTTCAATTAATGAAGAGAAATGCTATTTGAGAAAGAACGATATCATAAAATATACCCTACAAAGTATAGCCATAGATGAATTCTTTTTGGTCTAAAATTTATCTTCCTTATATCTAAATTTCTGCATTTTACATAGAGTATGGATATACTTAAAACTCTCTCAAAAATACAGGAGTTGGGGTGGCTAGGTGGCACAGTGAGTAGAGCATCGGGCCCTGGAGTCAGAAGGACCTGAGTTTGGATCCAGCCTCAGACACTTAACACACACACAAACAAAAACCTAGCCGTGTGGCTCCTCTTTGGTGAAGGTATGGCCGCCACAGCTGCTTGGAGTTGGCAATCTCTGTCTCTCCTCCTCCTGACTCACCGCTGTTCGCTCTCACCGAGGAATAAGTCGGTCAGGAAGCCGCCCCACCGCCATGGCATTCAAAGACACTGGCAAGACTCTTGTGGAGCCCAAGTGGCCATTCACCGGATCCGGATCAACCTGACCAGCCGCAACGTGAAATCACTCGAGAAAGTGTGTGCCGACCTCATCAGAGAGCCAAAGAGAAGAACCTGAAAGTGAAGGGACCTGTTCGAATGCCCACCAAGACACTTCGAATCACAACTAGAAAAACTCCTTGCGATGAAGGTTCAAAGACTTGGGATCGGTTCCAGATTAGAATCCACAAATGCCTTATTGATTTGCACAGTCCTTCTGAAATTGTTAAACAGATCACTTCTATCAGCATTGAACAAGGTGTAGAAGTTGAAGTCACCATTGCAGATGCCTAACCAATCATCTCTTTTAATAAATTGATTGCAACTAAAAAAAAAAAAAACCTAAGTTACTTAACCCCAGTGGCCCTCAAAAAAATGCAGGAGTAAAACAAGGGGGTCCATTTCTCTCCTATTATTTAGCAGAATTCTAGAAACACTAGAAATGAGCTTGTCAAAACAGATAAGTTAAATATTTAACTGTAAGTAAAAAGAGAAAAAACTAATTCTTTTTGCTAATGATTTGATGTTTTACTTAGCAAATCCTATGGAATCAGCAAAGAAACTAGTCAATACAATAACTTCAGCAAAGCTACAGGCTACAAAATAAACACTGAAAATTCAATACATTTTTCTACATTATAATAACAAATCTATAATGGTAGAAAAGATAGCTCCATTTCAAATATTTATGAAATAAAGAAAATATTTACAGGTGAATTGACTAAAGCATAATTAATATGTTTATAATATATATGCATGACAACATTCCTTTATGCTGTCTGGGCAGCCACATGGTGCAGTGGATAGAGTGTCATATTTAACCTCAAGAAGATTCATCTTTCTGAATTCAGTCAATCTGAGATACTTATAAATTGTGTGATGCTGTGCAAATCACTTAACCCTCTTTGCCCCAGTTTCCTCATCTGTCAAATGATCTGGAGAAGTAAATGGAAAGCCACTCTAATATGTCTGACAAGAAAATAAAAAAATGAGGTCATGAAGAGTAAGACATGACTGAAAAAATGACCCAATAACAAGAAATGTATATATTAAAATACAAAAGAATCAGGCAGAGTCAAGATTGCAGAGTAGTAACACCACTTCCTCAGAGGTCCGGACCACACCACTTCAAAATTATGTAAAAAGGAGGACTCTGAAGGACCTCTGGATCTCAAGAACCCACAAAATAACACAGGGAAGCTAATCTCCCACTGAGGACAGCCTGGCAGCCCGGCAGGGAGCAGCCAGCACAGCCCTCTGGGAGCCGAAACCAGGCATGCTGAGTCACAGGTTTTAGCCCCAGTGCAGCCAGATCAGCAGCTGGCTGGAGGGACCCCATAACACCAGCAGAGGTGGCATTTCCAGAATTATCAATACATAGATGCCAAGGACAAAGTGAGAGGTCAGTGCCCTATGGACTTTGGGACTGCTTGGGAAAGCATGTAAGCTTCTTCACCTGATGGCAAGAAGCCACTGAGAAGCCAGCACAGCTTGTGACATGTTGCCACATTGCACCTTCAGCTCCTGGTCTTAGAACTGTAGGAGGATACTACAATCAATCTGGGGGAGTAATCATTATGGCTTTACACTTCTTGGATCTGGATTGCAGTATGGTGTGTAGGACTTGGGTGTGTGACCAGCTTGCCAGAGTGTGTGGAGGCTTCAGAGAGGCCACCCCACCAATACCTCTGTCAGCTGGGAAAAGCCCAGCGTTTCAGACAGAAGCTCCCCTGTCTGGTAGCAGAATCCTACTGCGGCAATAAGGCCAAAACTCAAGTAATTGCGTGGCAAAATGCCTAGGCAAAGGAAACAAAATAAACAGAAAAATTCAACATTAGACTCATATTTTGGGGCAAAAAGGATCAAACCATGGAATAGGAGGACAACTGGGAGGTCAGAAATCCTGCACCAAAAGCCCCAAATGAAAATATGAGGTGGTTACAGGCCATAGAGTACCTTAAGAAGCAGATAAGAAAAGTGGAGAGAAAATTGGGAAGAGAAATGAGAAAGATGCAAGAAAAGTATGAAATGAGATCCAACAGCCTGACTGAGGAAAAAACAACTTGAAAAATAGACTAACTCAAATGACTAAAGAGACTCAAAAAGGTAATGAGGAGAAGAATGCCTTAAAAAGCCAATTTTGCCATATGGAAAAAGAATCTCAAAAGCTCCCTGAGGAGAATCATTCCTTCAGAATTAGACTGGAGCAAATGGAAGCTAATGATTTTATGAGAAATCAAGATGCTGTTAAGCAGATCCAAACAAATGAAAGAATAGAAGGCATTGTGAAATATCACATGGGAAAAATCACTGACATGGAAAATAGATCCAGGAGAGATAATCTAAAAAAAATATTGGTCTACCTGAAAACCATGATCCAAGAAAGAATCTAGAAATTACCCTTCAAGAAATTCTCAAGGAAAATTTCCCTGATGTTTTAGAACCAGAGGGCAAAATAGAGGTTGAAAGAATCCAGCAATCACCTCCTGAAAAAGATCCCAAAAAGAAAACTCCTAGTAATATTGTAGCCAGGTTCCAGAATTCTCAGATCAAGGAGAGAATATTACAAGGATCCAGGAAGAAACTATTTCAATATTGTGTAAAAACAATCAGGACAGCACAGGATCTGGCAGCTTCTACACTGAAGGGTCAAAGGGATCAAAGGACATGAAATATAATATTCCCAAGGACAAATGAGCTGGGATTAAAACTAAGAATCACCTACCCAGCAAAACTGAGTATCATGGTTCAGGGAAAAATATGGTCATTCAGTGGAACAGAGGACTTTCAACCATTCTTGAGGGAAAAAAAAAAACAGAGTTGAATAGAAAATTTGACATCCAGACACAAGAAGCAAGAGATGCTTGAGAAGGTAACCAAGGAAAAGAAATCAAAAGGAACTTATCAAATTTGAACTATTTACATTCCTTCTTGGAAGAATGATAATTGTAACTGATGAAACCTTTCTCAGTATGAAAATAGCTGAAGAAGGATATATGGGCATATGAGTACATATGTGAATGTGTGTATATATGTTTACAGGTTTCCATAGATAGGGGGCACAGGTAGAATTTAATGGGAAGGGATGATACTTAAGTTGAGAATTTGAATGGTGAGAGAGTAATATAATGAGAGGAGATGGAGAGAGACAGAATAGGGTAAACTATCTCATGTAGAAGAGGCAAGGGGAAGTGGTTGCTGCAGAGGGGAAGGACAGGAAGGCAAAAGGGCAAAACCTTATTCTCATTGAATTTGGCTCAAGGAGAGGATGACATGCATACTAAATAGAATATCTCACTCTACAGCAGAGTAGGGGCAAGGGTAATGGGGAGGGACATGATGGAAGGGAGGGCAGGCTGGGGTGGAGGGAATTGGAATCACCTACTTTTGAAAAGGGACAGGATCAAAGTGGGGAGTGGAACAGGTGGGAGGTGGCACAGGAGGGAGGGAAATGTAGTCAGTCTTTTACAAAATGTTAATGTTTTGCATAGCTACACGTATACAACATATACTGAATTGCTTATCTTCCTACTAAGGGTGGGTGACAAGGGAGGAAAGGAATGAATCTGGAATTCGAAGTTTTAAAATCTAATGTTTTAAACATATATATAAATACCATTATTAATACTATTTTACATATAATTGGCAGATAAGATGTGCAGTCATTGGGGCACGTGGATTCACCTTGCCCTACTGGAAAAGTCAAAGGGTGTATGGGAGAAGAGATGGGAGAGAGCAGATTGGATGAGGGGATATCCTGTGGGATTGCTGTTCTGGGGTCGTGGGTAAGGGAAAAATTGGGAAAAAGTGTAACTCAACATCTGGCAGTAACGAATGATGTAAACCAGAGGTTAATAAAGCACTTAAAAAAATACCAAAGGATCTATATAGAAAGTCTTAAATAGTTCCTTAAATGTTTGCTGCTCATAAATAGGTTATACATTATAATAAAAATTACAGTGATGTTTAAGGAAATTTACATATTTAGTTCTATAATATCCTACCAAAGTCATACTTTACAAAGAGATAAAATAATAAAAATTTATTTAGAAAAAAATAGATTGTCAAGGGAAATAACAATAAAAATTAATTAATGATAAAGCAATAAAACTTCCAGAACACATATAAACTGTGAAATAGTTACAATTAAAATAACTTGTTACCAGTTTAAGAAAATAAAAACAAGATCAGTTTAATAGAGTAGACAAAGAAGAATGAGAAACAATAGATTTGGTAACTCAGTGATTGATTAAAACCCAAATAAAAAATAACGGAAAAAACCTTCCTATTTGCAAAGAATGTCTTGTAAACGAAAATGTTAAGAAGTGGAAATCAGGCTTAAGTTTGCATTTGATATCATATTATACAACCTTTTCAAATATTATATGAATATTAATGACTATATTTTAAAAAGAAAAGAATTCCGCATTTTTTTTGAGAGCAATTGGGGATAAGCAACTTGCCCAAGGTCACATGGCTATTAAGTGTTAAATGTCTGAGGTCGGATTTGAATTCAGGTCTTCCTAACTCCAGGAATGGTGCTCTCTATTCACTGTGTCACCTAGCCACCCCAAGAATATCACATTCTTTCTCAGCTTTGGGTAGGGACTGCATTCTTAGCTAAACAAGGGACAAACCAATTATGAAAGATAGAATATATTGTATTAATTTTGTTAAATTGAAATTTTTGTCGAATTAAAATTTATGTATAGTGGATAAAATGGGAAGAGATTGAATTAAAAAAAATAGTTGCACTTTTTTGAGATAAAGATTTTGTATATAAGATGTATATAAATATATGCATGAAAATATGTAGGTATATATGTGTTTACACTTATTTATGTATATGTTCAAACATGTATGCACTGCAACATACATCCATATATTTACATATGCATGTACATGCATATGTGTGTGTAGACACAACCCACAGAAATATATAGGATTATTTTATATACATTACTCAAGAAGAATTGATACATTAATTGATACAATAGTAAGAAATGTTTCTCTAAAGAATTACAATATTATCAACTGCTACATGAAGGAATGTTCCAAAACACTAATAAAAGAAATATATCATTTCACATGCATCTAATTGTCAATGTTGGTAAAATATGAGAAGATTTAACATTAGCAGAGTAAAGGAATGACAAGGACAGTAACCATTTGGGGAATGGCTAAACAAATAAGTTGTATTCATATCATGAAATATTGCTATGCTGTAAGAAACGACCAATGTAATAAGTACAAAGATGCATAAAATGATTCATATGAACTGATACATATTGATGTCATCAGAGCCCAGAAAATTCTACATGCAATAATTGAAATGTTTAAAATGTAAGAAAGTAGCTATAAAAAACTGTATTTTGGGATATTATTTGAAAAATTATGAGAAGAACTTTGCACTCCCTTGCAAAGTTCAGGATCTATGGCCATGAATTATTTAAAATAATAGCAGATGTTTTTGACATGTTAATTAATTTTATTGATTTTTTATCTTATATTTTGTGTGTGTATATACATATGTATGTATGTACATATATATGTATGTATGTATGTAAAAGGAAAATTCTCTGGAAAGTAGAGGGAAAGGGATACAAGAGGAAGGTTAAGCAATGTTAAAACAAAAGATAACAGTAAGATATGTTAAAACAGATATTCCTGATGCCACAAGTGGTTTTTATTTCTCCACAGTAGAAATAAACATTTATGAAATCATTCCAATCCAAAGAAAGTTGGGCAGGATGATATACATAAAAAGATGAAGCATAGAATTATGAAAATAGCTCTCAGGAAAGTGCTTTAAAAATCAGAAACTGCCAACACACATTAGATCTCTTTAGTGTGTCTTGTAATACTAGGACCAATGGTTTTTGACAATTATTTAGAAAATCTATCAAGGCTCTGACCAAATCTAAACAAAGCTTACTGTGCCATCTCCTTTGTGGGGGGGGTGGGAGGGGACTATTTCAGTAAGTAGCTTGACTTTGTTCTCCCTTTATTCATATCATTATGAGTCACATTCAGACATCACTCAAAACTTTCTACATCAGCATTCTGTGTAAGTACCACTTATGGTTCTCATACTAATGCTGTCATGTCAAGTTTTCCTCAAAAGATTTCTTCTTCTCTGGCATTTGACACTGCCCTATTACTTCCATTTTAGCTGTATTTACTAGGCTGTAGATGAAATCTATGTCTGAATTGTTGTTGATTTCTTTTTCTTTTCCTTTCCAGGTCATCGTAGCTTGAGGTTTCATTTTTTTTTTTTTCACACTGCAATTTGTTAGTGGGAAATTATGGACCCAGGTTGGCAAGGGCAAAGGAAGAACTGAGAAGCTGAACAGCAGGTCAACTGTGATGTAATTAATTACAATCATGTAACTTAGAGCACCGAGTGGTGATCATTCAATTACACTTTGAGGAGACAGAGCACAAATTGATTCTGTCCCAAATAGTTAGTCAGGAAGGTCATTGTGTCTTCTTTTTGAGTCAAGAGAAATTGTCTTAAAAACAGACTCTGTATGGATGTTAAGCTCAGTAAATGTAATTAGGAACTTTAAATTAAAAAGATTTAAAATCATATATATGTATATATACATATACATATATATATACATATACATATATATATATATATATATATATATACATATATATATAAGATTTTGGAATGATCATTGACATTATTTATTACTAACATATTTCTTGCAATGACTTCTTTTTTTTAACAAATGCTTTATTAATTTCTAGTTTACATCATTCATTTCCACCAGATTTTGAGTTACAATTTTTCCCCATTTTCCCCTACCCATCTCCCCAGAATTGCAGTCCCACAAGGTATCCCATCATCCAATCTGCTCTCTCCCATATCTTCTCCCATACCCCTTTCGACTTTACTATTAGGGCAAGGTGTGTCTCTGTGCCCTAATGCCTGAACATCTTATCTCCCAATTACATGCAAAATAGTATTAATAGTAGTATTTATATACATTTGAAACATTTAATTTTAAAACCTCGAATTTCAGATCCATTCCCTTCCTCTAGGAAGATAAGCAATTCAGTATGTGTTGTACATGTATAGCTATGCAAAACATTACCATAGTAGATATATTGTAAAAGGCTGCTTATAATTCCCTCCCACCCATCCCACCCCCGACCTGGTCCATTCCCTACTTTGACCCTGTCCCTCTTTGATAGTGGGTTCTTCTAACCTCCTCTCCCCCCAGAATGCCCTCCCCTCCATCATCCCTCCTCTCATCCCCCTTCCCCATATTCTGCTGCAGGTTGAGATATCCCATTTAGTATGTATGTCATTCTCTCCCTGAACCAAACTCAATGAGAATGTGGTTTTGCCTTTTTGCCTTCCTATTCTTCCCCTCCCTTGCAACCACTTCCCCTTGCTTCTTCTACATGAGATAGTTTACCCTACCCTGTCTCTCCCCATCTCCTCTTGCCACTTTCCTCTCTCACCTCTTAACTTCACCCCTTGGTGGCTCAAGGGAACCTGGGCTCAGCTCTCTGCATGCTGGGCTGTTGGTTACCAGAGCGCTGGTCTAGGCCTCCCTGCAGGGCTGCTGGACTGTCCTCAGCGGGAGGTTAGTTTCTCTGTGTTGTTCTGTGGGTTCTGGGGCTCCAGAAGTTGTTCAGAGTCCCCTTTTACATGGTTTCGAGGTGGTCTGGTGGGAGAGCACCTTGGAAATGCTGTTTCTACTCCGCCATCTTGGCTCTGCCCCCAGAGTGACTTCTTAAAATGCTGTTGCTGACAAAGAAATCAGATAATTCTGACCCTCAACATTTCCCATTATTGTTTGTTTGTTTTTTCCCTCTTCAACAATACCAAGTATGAGGCAAATGAGACAGAATAATGTTTTTCCTTAATGTTACCCTAAAAATAATTTTAAGTTTTCCCATGAAATAGTAAAAAGGAAGTATATTTGCAGAACCTAAAGCACATTTTTCTCCACTTCCTTTTCCCTTCCTCCTTTCATTTTCTTTCTTTTTCCCCTTTTCTATTTCTTTCCCTTTTTATTTTGACTATGCCGACTCATTTCACTCCGGCTGCAATACCTGGGCTATTCATTGGCCCTTTTCCAATACTTCTGAGCCCAGTATATTTGACTTTCACTCTTTCATGTCTAGATAGTTTCCAACATTAGTCAACCTGATGATCCCTGTTCCCAGGGCTTATCAAAATGAAGTTGAATCAAGTAAAAAAAAAACAAAACCTCTTGGCATGTTACATTGCAAAAGTCCTAAGAGCAAGAAAGACACAAGCTTAAAACTCCCCTGATATCTGAAATTGTAAACACCTCCTACTACACCTAGTTCCTAGGCTAATATTTTTTTCAACAAGAGTTTCTATAGGGGGAAGGGGGGATGTTTTTAAACATGTTTATGAAAGAAAGAAGATAGATGAAATAATTCAGGGTTGATGTTTGGCAAGATGTGATCAACGATGGTACAATAAGCAAAAAGACAAAAGGTAGAAGATAATAAAGAGTCAAGGAATTCTATTGCCATATATATTCACATGTATTAATTTATAATTTAGTTACTAAAAAAGAGAAGAAATAGCATTTTGGAGTAAAGAGGGTGGAGTGAGCCTGGAACTCACCTGAGTTCTCTCAAACTCCCTTCCAAACAAACTTAGAATAATATTGCAGAACCAATTTTAGGACAATGAAGCAGTTTTCCAGCTTGAAATGTGAAAAATGGGATGGCAGGGGAGCATGGTTTGGTGAGTAAGCCCATGAAAAACTGAACCTCAGCAATGAGGACCCAAGCCCAGAGAGAAGCCAGCAGCAAAGCCCCTACCCAAGCACAAGAAGCCTAGGACAGTAGCCTTGGGATAGGAGCAGAGCCCAACATTTACCTGACGTAAAAGTCAGTAAAAAATAGGCAGGAAAATTGGACATGAAAAAACAACTTGACCATAGGAAGTTAATGCAGTGAGAATAATGATCAAGGCACAAACTTAAGAGAGAACAATGATGTCAAAATAACTAAATGCAAAGCCTCAAAGAATTTGTGTTTTTATCTTCCATAATTAATTTTTATGTTCAGGTTCTTTTTGCTTGCTTGTTTTCTTACTTTCTCAGTCTGGTTTTTTTTTTTTGGTTTGTTTGTTTTGTTTTTTGTTTGTTTGTTTTTGCTTAAAATATGTTATTGTAGTTCACCTACACTGAACATTGGTTAGATGATTATTAGATGATTCTAATTTTCTTGGCAACATCTAAAGCATCATAGTCTGTAGCAAGTAGGACAACATAGACCTTATTCTCTCCATCAGGCCAGATGAGTGTGTTGACCTTGGCCACATTGATGTCATACAGCTTCTTTACTGCCTGCTTGATCTAATGATTGTTGGCCTTGATGTCCACAATGGAGACTAGGGTGTTATTGTCCTCAATATTCTTCATGGCAGACTCAGTGGTAAAGGGAAATTTAATGATGACATAGTGATCAAGCTTGTTTCTTGTGACAAGGGACACATTTCCAGGAGTATTTAAGTTGCTTTTGAAGTCTTAGTATCTTGGGCCACCAGAAAGTGGGGGGTGTTCTGATCTTGCTTTTCTGACTATGGACTCCATTCAACACTGCCTTCTTGGACTTCAAGGCCTTGGATTTGGCTCCTATCTTGGGAGGGATACAATTTCCTTCTTCACCTTTCGTGCCATCTTGGGTGAACGTTCTCAGCCTATTTCTTGATATTTAAATTTATATTAAAGCTGGACTTTTATCCGAGGGTGGAAAAGACACTGTCCCAAACTTCAGGTTTTTTGGTTCTCCTATTTTCATAGCTAGTTCTAAGGGTCTATACGTTGTTTTAATTCCAAACAAAGGCAACTTCCAAGGTTCAGAATACCAGAATAATAACTCTCCATTTTATTCAGTGACAAATTAAGACAAAACATTCACAGTAAAGAGAAACTCAAAATACAGCATTCACTATGTGTAATTCAATAATTTAGTAAGTCATCATTTAGTCAATCACAAAGTCTCTCTTCTCAAATGAAGATTAGTTTCTAATCATAAACAAAGTACATTCACTCGGTCAGTCACGGAGCATAAAAAAGTCAAAATTTCCCACCCCTGGACCACAACTAAATTATAATTATTATCAGTTAAGATTGAAGCACTTTCTCAAAAGGGGCAGTGGAGAGTACAAAAAGCCATCATCTACCCCTGAGCTACAAGGATATCATCACAACATTCAATAGCCAAGCAGAAGTCTTTTCTTCATCTTGACAAGAGGCAAGTACTCAGCAATCTCTGTTCCTGGGGAGACAAAGCTTAACAAAGCAACAAGATGCATTTCCAGTGTCATTATCAATTCACTTTTGGCTGGCAAAACAGTCCCAGAACCCCGGAAAACATCGGAAAGAGCCTCTTTGAGGATTTTCGTAAACATACAAAAAAATCCTCCTTCAGGGCTTCTGAACTAACAACAAGGTTCCAGGACCTGTGCAATAGCAGCACTGTCCTTAACCAGTAGATGAATCTGGCAAAACAACATCAAAACAGACAGGCAAAATACACAGCCATGCCTCCTCAGGTCTCTGCAGCTCCAGGTAGCAGCTTGCAAAAGTCCTGCACCGCTTCAAGTGGTCCTCAGCAGTCTCTCTCTCAGCAAGTCTGGCCCCTGGCAATTCTCCTCTCCCTTTGCCTCCATGATTCTGCTCCCCAAAAGGTCTTCTGGCCTCCTCTACTTGGGCCTGTCTCTAAATCCACCACTCCAGCTCCTCCCAGTTCAGCCCTCATTCTTCATGTCAACAAACCCATCCAAAAAGTGGGATTCACAAGCTCTGGGTTTTAACGCTCCACCTGAAAACCAAGCCAATACAGGGGGATCTTTAAATTCCATTACCATTATAGTTATTGATTCTAAAAAGATGTCATGATATAAGGAGAGATGTGATCACTGATCTCCTCGACTGTCTATGCATGAACACAGCCACTCTTCTCTGCCTTAGAACTGTGATGAGGGACCCATGTCTGCTACAGTCACAAGTACATTTTTTTCCCTTATGACCCTGGAAATGTTGCTAGAGATGTTACTCTCCTGTGGTCATAACTGATATGGCTCCTTTCTGCCTTGATCCTAAGATCATGGCTTCTGCTCCCCTGAGACCTCAAGTGCTAGGACACTAGTGTTCTTCTCAACGCTGGAACTGTAATCTAGAACTCTGCATGCATAATACAATAGTGTCCTGTGTCCAGTTCAGGCAAAGGGTCCCCTGTAGTATCCTTCTGACCACTTATCCGACCCCACTTCAATCTATGGGCTGGGAGGTCCTAAAGCTGCTACCACCTCCAAGGTTTACTGCTGGCTTGCTGGGATGGGGCTTGTGCTACACTGCATTCTAGGTCTGACAACCACCCTGGAGAACAAGAGCTTTCCTGATGACCCCCTAAGTTTTCTTGGACTGTAAAATTATTTCATCCAGGCCCCTTGTTTGTTCTGTCACTCCAGAATTAGGTTTGAGGTGCTATTTTAAAGTTGTTAGGGAGGGAATTTGGGAGAGCTCAGCTGAATTTCTATCTTTACCCCACCTTCTTGGCTCTACCTCCCTATAATAGTTTACTGTTATACCTAAGTGAAGAATAGGAAAGTATGGACAGTTGAGCAGTAATTCAATCTGATGCAAAGTAGCAGACCATTTTACTTGCCACCCACCCATTTTCCAATAAGGAAGCATGCATGGTGGTGTCCTAGAGGAGAATTGTAATATGTCTTCTGGTCCAAGCCACTGAGCCATTGATGAGTCTAGATCTAAATAAGGTTTTCAGAAAAAAAAGGCGGGGTATCTACTGTGAAAACCTTTGCTACTACAACAGGTAAGGAGTCTTGCTGGTCAAGTGACAGGATTGTGGAAAATAATGCAGCAACAAAAAAATGCTTCTTAAAATTAACCAGGAAGTTTTATTCAAGATGAAGAATGTTTGATTATGATGATGATGATGATGATGATGATGTCAAATTAACAATCTTGCTGAAGAGTTGAATCACCCAGTTTTAAATAAAAATCTATGCAGTTTAAACCTTAAGACTACCAGAGTTGTGTAACAGGAGACAGCTTAGGGAAGTAAGGCTGTATACTCACTGGCCATTCAAGGTTGAATATAAGGACATAATGGATAGAAAAGAGAAAACAATAATATAACTGATAGAACTAATAATATTGGGGAAACAGTTAAAAAGTCTTTCTTTAGGAAGTCTTTGGATAAATTTGAAAATCAAAATACCACACAATTCTAAAATATTTTGTCTGAGATCACCTGTCAGATTAAGCCGTTTGTTCAAGTCTGGTTTCAAAAAATAAAAAGAAATACACTTATTCCACAATTCTAATGAAATAAAATTCATTCAAAATTCCAGAATGTGTATGGATTTCCTAATAGAGGTTTTGCTACATATATTCATTTGAAATTCAAATCCTCTTTAGCATTAAAAAAAAATAACTGTCTTCTATGGTTCCCGAAATCTAATACACTGAGCTCAGAAGCTAACCCTGAATGGCAAGTTTCTCTTTTGACTTAAGTGATCACAACCAGGGTTGACTCTGGAAAATCTTCAAACAGCTTCGTGAAATGAGGGACGTGTACTCCATTCTGCTTTATTTCTAAGAAGCTATCAATCAATAAATATGTAATTAGAGCCAATTATACACCAGGCACTGGGGATTCAATTTTTTTTTTAAATTTATTGACCTCAAGGAATTTGAGAACCTTTAAAATTCAAGTCTAAATGGCTGTTTCTTACAAAGAGCTGCCATGCTATCTATTCCATTTTCTTAATGCATATATAGAGAAGGAATTGTGGTTTATTATAAATTAGAGTCATACAATAGTAATTCTTGTAAAATGTCATCCTGCCAACAACAGTCAATATTGAATTTTTAGTTGTGAATGCTTATCTTTGTGATGAAGAACTCTCAAAATGCTGCTATAACTTTGGATATATATTGATTATACATATAAATTATATATCAATTATATATGTATCAATCAATAATATATACATATATACATACATACACAAATATGTATGTATATACATACATATATGTGTGTATGTATGTATGTATGTATGTATGTATGTATGTATGTATGTATGTATTGGGATGAGGAATAGCCATTGCCTCTCCTACAGGCTTCAAAGTGACAATATCAATTTCAGAAAAATGCTGTGCAAATGCACTCAACGTTACACTTCTGTTGAGAAATGGTTTTCATTTTCAAACTTGCTAGGGACTAAGTGTCATCCCTAAGGCTATTGTTTTCTTTTAAGATCCAAGTGTTGTTCCCAGAGTCCATTCCTATAAGCATTTACAATGGTAGAGAAATAAAAAAAGTATTAAGAGGCTGTTTATTTTTTTTTCTTTCTTACATTGTTTTTTCCCATTTCTCATCCTTGAAATACAAACCCAACTGATGGGGAAATGTTATACCGACATAAAAATAGTACTTGCCATACTAGAAATTGATGTAAAAGAAATTATTATAGCAGTGCTTTGATGGGAAACTGTGTAAGCTTCACCTACTAAATTGGTCTGTTTCTCAGCCCTGTCCCATGTCTTTATGGGGCTAACTGAACCCTCCCTTGGGAACAGAGATACATAGGATCATAGGTGTAGAGTTGGAATTGACATTAGAGTCTTTTGCAAAGTGCTTATTATATATTATCTTATTTGATTTTTATGAAATTATCATTAAGTAGGTCTGTCAATCAATAAATATTTGTCAAATACCTACTATGTGTCAGATACTGTACTAAATGCTGGGGATAAAATGAAAGATGAAAGAAAGCCCCTATTATGAAGGATATTATTATTGTCTCTTTTTAGCATATGAAAAACATAGATGATCTATATAAATATAGATAGATAGATAGATAGATAGATAGATAGATAGATAGAAAGATAGATAGATAGATAGATAGATAGACTAAGACAGGTTAAATGATATGCCCATTCAGCATAAAGGTGTCTGAAGCAGGATTTAATAACAAGTCTCTACATTAATTATTCTATGCATTAACCCATGTCCCTTCCCCATGAGCATACATTGTGTATCTGTATAAAGGAAGAAATGAGAGGCTGAAAGGGTTAATAGTATGAGTAAAAGAGAGGGAGTTAAGAGTACCAACTACCACTTCCCTGTGGCAAAATAGGTCTAAATCATCCTGAAAATAAGACAGTATTAGTCACTGGGAATATGGATGACCATGAAGCTGGAAGGTCAGGTGTTGGAATACTAATACCTAACATTTATAAAGCATTTCCTATATATCAGAAAATGTGCTAAGTATTTTACACTTAGTTAAACAAGAGCCCTACAAGGTAGGAACTATTCCTTTTTTCACTGTACAAATGAGGAAACTAAGATAAGCTGATGAAGTGACTTGAGCATGGTTACATGACTAGGAAATACCTAGGGCTGGATTTAAACCTAGGTGTTTCTGACTCCATGATCAAAGCTCTATCCACAGCACCACCATCTTACATGATATAGCTGGAAGAAGTGTTTTAAGTAAGATGAAAGTCAGGAATTATGTAGGAAATCCAAAGACCCTAACAAGAACCAATTTGCACGGTGTATGATAAGGCACTCAGTAATGTGTGAAGCAACAATATTTTCCACTTGTCAATATGTTCTCTCAATTTATCTCTTTCAGATTTTCTGCCCGCTTGGTTTATTTTATGTCTTCCCACACCACAATCATTCTAAGTGGCGACAGTCAGCTCCAAGCAGTTCTGAACACAAATTGAGCGTCTCTAACTAAATCTTTTCATTCATATAGTCAAAAAGGTCAGTTTTATAAAGTGCCTTGGGGATGCCTATTGGTTACTTAGAGTCTGCAAACTGTAGAGTATGTTCTGACCACTCTGTGACCTTTTCTGATGATAGAGTCTAACAAAATCTGGGTTATTTAAAAGAATAAAACCAGTATGGAAGAGAAGTCAAGCAGTGAAATAGATGGCAGAAAAAAAAGGGTTCAACACAAGACTGAACCTCAATAGTGTCAAAGGTCAACAAAGAGTAAAAATTAAGAAACAATTCAATTAAATGAATCAAATATGGCATTTTAAAGGTCTGATCCTTAGGCTAAAATGATAATTTGCTTATCTCTCACTTAAAAAAATTAAAGACATTTTATTTTATTTTATTTTGTTTTATACATAATCACCTCCTGACCTGGCACAGTGGATAGAACACTGAACTTGTAGTCAAGAAAACTCAAGTTCATCTCTTCCCTTGGACACTTGCTAAGTCTCAGACACTGAATAAATCATCTGATCTCAGTTTCTTTATGTGTAAAATGTGGATAATAATAATAACACCTACTACTACATGACACTGGGTTGCATGCAAGTCTTTTTTGCAATTCTTAACACACTATATAAATAGTAAGTCTTTTTATTATAACTGATTCAATTCTATAAAATTCTCTCCCTGCCCATGCTCCCCCCCCCCCAGATAAGTTAATAAAAACAGATGTGTTTGTATAGAACAACCATCCTGGGACTTCAGGCCCAAATCCTTCTGTGTGACACTCATTTATTAAGGCTTAGGTTCAACCTTTACAGGGGTGAAGGTTATACTTTGTCAGTAAAGGCTACCCTTCAGTCATTGCACCTGGAGAGCATGGTATCCTCTTCACTGTTATTCATTCTAGCTCCTACTCTTCTTCATTGTCATTTGCACAATACCCTCTCCCCAGTGTTTTTTGACCCATATTTAAAAGCCATCAAATGACATATTAAGTCTTTGAAAGTCTCTCAATTTCTTCTGTTTTTCTTATTCTCCTTATTGTGCTTTTCATATTAAAATATTTAGTTCTCCATAACCCATTTTTTCTTAATCTTTGGTTAAAAATATTGGGTTGACTCAGTAGCTTCTGATAAGACTTAGATATAAAGGATTTTGTCTTGGAGATAACTCTTTTAATATAAAAAAATCTATTGCATACTTACTGAATACTTACTATGAAGTATTGCTGTAACACTGACTGTTCTGTATGACTCTACATCATTTTTGATGGTACTTTAGATTGAAGGAGAGGCAGAAAAATACAATGGAAAGAATACTTTCTCCCAAGTCAAAGGCTGCCTCTCAAGTGTATGATCTGTGCAGCCTTTGAAAAATCCTTAATCCTCCCTGGTTCTCAGTTTTCATGATTGTAAAATGAAGAAATTTGACTAAATGGACTCAAGGTTGTTTCTTATTCTCCATTTAATATACTATGATAAGCAATGACAAATAACAGTGTATGAAAATTAGTTTGATGTAGTAAAGAAATGTTTGACACATTTCTCTAAGAAATGTGAAATGGGGTTCTATCTTCTGTCTATCATTAGTCCTTAATAGTAAAATAGAATTAACAATTTAAAGGCATTTAAAAATACATGATTTCAGAAGTCTTCTGTTCGGATTATCTGAATCTACAGCATTACTTTGCCCCTTTCTCAGGCAATCATGTTTAAATATTGTCTTAGGTAAGCTTGGCAAAGTGAGTAGATCCAAATCAGGAAGGGCTGAGGAGATTCAGTGAATTCTAGAACTGTGATAAATTACCATGTTGCCTCATGAATATTCATCCTGAAGTGAAATTCATGAATATTTATGTAAATTTGGTTAATGCTAAGTAAAGTATAAATAAATTTTGAAAAATTCTCTCCTACCTTTATCCCAGATGATCAGTGGAATTCACATTAGTAATTCAGGGAGCAAAGGGCCTAGTCAGCATTCAGCATCAGCATGTTTTAAAGAAAAGAGTGGGTAATAAACTCTGACTCATAAGATGCATTGTTCTCACACAACAACCAGCAGCTGAATAATTAAGATCAAGAGAAAATGCCTGCTAGTTCTGGGTTTCTGTACCTCACCATTGATGAGCTCTTTTTGAATTGATCAGAATCATTATCTTTTTTTTCAAAATTTTAGAAATGGACAAGTAATTACTGCATTTCAGAAACCAATAGAAATATATGGCATGTGACATTGCCCAAGGATATTGTTACATAACCATATTTAAAGACTATTTTCAGGCCTCAAATTAATATATATGTATATTAATATATATATATATTAATTTTCTACCTCTCTCTCTATGTGTGTGTGTGTGTGTGTGTGTGTGTATATATATATATATATATATATATATATATATATATACACACGCATATATAGAGAGAGGTAGAAAAATATATATATATATAAAACTTATAAACATACCAGCATGAACTTCAGGAAAAAAAAAACAATAAAGTCTGATGCATAGGGGTTTTAACAGCAATATAATGGGATTGTAGCGATCTCCCTTACTCTTCTGGTTTCAAAAGGATTTTGACTGAAAGATTGAACAAACTACCTTTGGTGTATTATCATGGTTTAAATTGTTTTACTGTTGGAAGAAAACTCAAACATCATCAACTCCAATACTTATGTGATTTTGTGAACTGACTACAACATCACTTAAAAGTGGTCATATTGCTCCCTCTCCCCTTCCCTAGTCCCCATTTCTCAGTTTCCACGAAATTCAAAATGTCTTCTCTTGAATGATGCTGACCCCCTGTCCCAATGTCACCTCTACTGGAAATAAATGAGATCCCTGTTCCACTACACCCCTCTTGGGATACTACATGATTTTCAATCATTGTCTGACAACCACATTTTAGCTGATTTTTTGGATGAGCATGGAGTCACCAAAAACTACCCTTCTAATAAGATAATAAAAGGCTGGGATTCATCATTTTCCTTTCCCTCATTCCACTATGACATATTATCTGGCCTGCCACTATACCTTCTAAATAACCAGATGCAATAATTTGACCTCCCATTGTTCAATAAAGCACCTATCCTGCTGATGCACATTAAGATTCACTGGGTCTTTCTATCAGCTCTGCAACTGAATCCTCCGAATTTTCTCTTCTAATTATAATGAAGGTTTCTTGAACAAAGGAATCGTTGTGGTTTTTTCCATTTGTATCTCAAACTCTCTATATGAATGCATTTCCAACATTTTATCTAGTCACTGAGCTCCCTCAATTATAATAATATACTTCCCAAGGCAGAACTTCACATTTTTAGGCTACGTGTACAATCACATTAAACATATTTACACATTAGTCATGCACTAAAGAAAAATCAGAAACAAAAGGAAAAATCACAAGAAATAAAAAAACAAAAATGAAAAAAAGAAAATGATTTCATAGATATAGCTCTGATCTGTGTTCAGACTCCACAGTTCTTTCTCTGGATGTGGATAGCAATTTCCATCTTTAGACTTTTAGAATTCTCTTAGATCATTGCATTGCTAAGAAGAGCCAAGTCTATCAAAGTTCATCCTCACACCATGTTGCTGTTACTGTGTAAAATGTTCTCCTACTTCTATTCACTTCACACAGCATCATTTCATCTAAATCTCTCAGGTTGTGTGTGTGTGTGTGTGTGTGTGTGTGTGTGTGTGAAATCCACCTACCCATCATTTCTAATGGAACTATTAGAACATTAATTCAGCCATTCCTCAATTATTGGGCATCCCCACAACTTTCAATTGTTGGTCACCACAAAAAAGAGTTGCTAGAAATATTTTATGTGGGTTTTTCTCTCATTTTTTATGATTTCTTTGAAGTACAGACCTATAAGTGATATTTATGTATCAGAGGTTATGAATAGTTTTATAGCCCTTTGGGCATAATTCCAAATTGTTGCCTAGAATGATTGGATCAAGAACTTCACATTTTTAACATATCTAACATCAAGACAATTCTTCAATTCAATTGAACAAGCGTTTATTAAGTTCCCATTATATGTGAAAGCACTGTGATACAGTGGGAATAGAAATGGCCATGGGGTTAAGAGTAATGAATTTGAATACTGATTCTGCCACAATCTACCTCTGTGATCCTGGGGAAGTCAAATCATTTCTCAGAGCCTTATATATTTCTTCTATAATTAAATGGGATGCATCTGACTAGCACATCTAATAATAAGAATGTAAATGGAGAAAAGGAAATGGAAAGTTAGATAAATAAAATTATTTATCTTTGACCCATGATAAATAAAAAACAATCCTCTTCCTTGCATTAGAATTGAAAGTCTATGTGTATACAATGCTGTATATTCTGTCATACATAGCTGATGAATTGGTTTTGTTTACCTAATACCCTACTCACTCACCAAGATGAATATTAAATAGGTAGGTAGATAAACAGATGTGTAGATGGATAGATAGATGGATAGATAGATAGATAGATAGATAGATAGATAGATAGATAGATAGATAAATGGATGTATCCATAGAACTTTTTTATTTATTCTTGTTAAATTTAGAGAATTTCACTGCCAAGGAAAAGTGGAGTCACCAAAAACTACAAGTTGATTTCAAAATAATGATTTTACAGCCATTGTAACTATTAATAGATAATCCATTAAGTATTGAAGAGTTTATGATTTTTGGTGAAGTGATTGACTACTTTGATGAAGTTATATAACCTTGAGGTATTTTAAAATGTGGTTTCTTGATAACTTTTGACATTACACCACAGATGTAAAACAAAACAAAATAAAACAAAACTCTTCTCTCTCCAGAGGAAATCTTCTTTAAAATAGGGGAGTGACAGAGGTACCACCTCACATCTAACAAATCAATTCATATGACAAAAAAAAAAAGAAAGAAAACAATGAATGTTGGAGCGGATGTGGGAAAACTGGGGCATTAATGCATTGTTTCTGGAATTACTACTTCAACTGGAGAGCAATTTGGAACTATGCCCAAAGAGCAATAAAATTGCATACCCTTTGATCCAGCAATACCATTGCTAAGACTATATCCCAAAGACATCCCCCAAAAGGGAAAATGACCTATTTGAATGAAAATATTTATAGCAAATATTTTGTGGTGACTAAAAACTGAAAAATCAAATGCCTATCAATTGGAGAATGACTAAACAAGTCATGGCATATGATTGTAATGGAATATCATTGTATTACAAGAAGTGACAAGCAGGATGATTTGAGAAAAACCTGGAAAACCTTACACCAACTGATGAATAGTGAAATGAACAGAACCAGGACAACATTGTTCATAGTACCAGTCATAGTGTTTGATGAAGAAGTGTGAATTACTTAGCAATTCTCAGCAATACAATGATCCAAGATAATCCCAAGGGACTAATGATGAAGCATACTAATAATCTTGAGAGAAAGAACTGATATTGTTTGGATACAGACTGAAGCAAGCTATATATCACTTCCAATCTTTTTCTTTTAATCCTTTGAGTCAGCTGGAGGAGGGCGGAGCCAAGATGGCTGAGTAGAAATAGCATTTCCAATGTACTCTGCCCCACACAAATTTCAAACAATGTGAAAGGGGACTACGAACAATTTCTGGAGCCACAGCACTCACAGAATGGCACAGAGAAGCTAACCTCCTACTGAGGACAGCACAGCAGCCCTGCAGGGAGTGGCCAGCTCAGTGCTCTGAGAGCAGCCAGCACAGCGCTCTAAGAGCAGGCAACACAGTGTGCTGGGAACCTACAGCACAGCGCACACAGCCCAAGTCCGAGGTTTTAGCCCCAGGGCGGCCGGGCCTTCAGCTGGCTGGAGAGACCCCAGAACACAAGCAACTGTGGCTATTCCAGAATTATCAGCACAGATATGCTTGGACAAAGGGAGAGGTTAGTGCCCTATGGACTTTGGGACCAGTATTTGGGGAGCACATAGCTTCCTCCCCTGGGGGCAAAAAGCTGCTGAAGAAACTGCTGCACAGAAGCCATTTTTCAGCTACAGTTGCAGCTTCAGCTCCTGGTCTGCAAACTGTAGGGGGATCCAGCAATCAGTCTGGCGGTTAATTGCTCTTGCTTTAAACTACCTGGATCTGGATTGTGGTCTGGGGTGGGGGGAAGTTTGGGGTGGGTATCCAACTTGCCAGAGTGGGTGGAGGCTTTACAGAGGCCACCCAACTAATACCTCCAGAAGTTGTGAAGACCCCACGTTTGGGCGGAAGCTCCCCTGACTGGTGGCAGAGTACTACTGTGGCAACAAGCCCCAAAATCAAGTAATTAAGTAGCAACATGCCTAGGAAAATGAAACAAAATAAACAGAAAAGTTCAACATTGGACTCCTATTTTAGGGGCAAAGAGGCTCAAAGCATGGAGGAGGATTGTGAGGTCAGAACTCCTGCACCAAAAGCCCCAAATGAAAATACAAGCTGGCTACAGGCCATAGAGGACCTTAAGAAGCAGATAAGAGAAGTGGGGGAAATTTGGGAAGAGAAATGTAAAAGATGCAAGAAAAGTATGAAATGACAGTCAACAGCCTGACTGAGGAAAATAACACGTTAAAAATAGAGTAACTCAAATGGCAAAAGAGGCTCAGAAAGGCAATGAGGAGAATAATGCCTTAAAAAGTCAAATTTAACAGATGGAAAAAGAATCTCAAAAGCTCACTGAGGAGATTCATTACTTCAGAGTTAGACTGGAGGAAATGGAAGCTAGTGACTTTATGAGAAATCAAGATACTATTAAACAGATCCAAACAAATGAAAGAATAGAAGGCAATGTGAAATATCTCATGGGAAAAACCATTGACCTGGAAAATAGATCTAGGAGATATACGATAAAAATTATTGGACTACCTGAAAGCCATGATCCAAGAAAGAACCTAGAAATCATCCTTAAAGAAATTCTCAAGGAAAATTCCCCTAATGTTTTAGACCCAGTGGGGGCAATAGAGGTTGAAAGAATCCACCAATCACCTCCTGAAAAATATCCAAAAAATAAAAATTCCTAGGAATATTATGGCCAGGCTCCAGAACTCCCAGATCAAAGAGAAAATACTCCAAGCAGCCAGGAAGAATCAATTTCAATATTGTGGAAACAGAATCAGAATAGCCCAGGACCTGGCAGCTTCTACACTGAGGGATTGAAAAGCATGGAATATGATATTCCAGAGAGCAAAAGAGCTGGGATTGAAGCCAAGGGTCACCTACCCAGCAAAACTGAGTATCTTGTTTCAGGGGAAAATATTCAATGGAATAGAGGACTTTCAAGCATTCTTGATGAAAAAACCAGATTTGAATAGAAAAATTGACATTCAGGCACAAGAAGCAAGAGATGCTTGAGAAGGTAATCAAGGGAAAGAAATCAAAAGGAACTTATCAAAGTTGGACTATTTACATTCCTACATGGAAAAACAATAACTGTTTTTGATGAAACCTTTCTCATTATGAAAATAATTGAATAAGGGTACATGGCATATGTTCACAGGTATATATGGATAGAGGGCACAGGTTGAATTTGCTGGGAAGGGATGATTCTTTTTTTGGGGGGGAGGGCAATTGGGCTTGGGTGACTTGCCCAGGGTAGCGCAGCTGAGTTTTTGTTTGTGTGTTGGGTGTCTGCGGCCAGATCCGGACTCTGGTCCTTCTGGCTCTTGGGCCAGTGCTCTGCTCGCTGTGCCACCTAGCTGCCCCAAGGAAGGGATGTTTCTTTTTTTTTTCTTTAAACAAATGCTTTATTAACTTCTGTTTTACATCATTCATTTCCGCCAGATTTTGAGTTACAATCATTTTCCCCCTGTTATTCCCCTACCCAACCTCCAAGAATAGCAGTCCCACAAGATATCGCTTCCTCCAGTCTGCTCTCTCCCATACCTTCTCCCATACCCCCTTCGAATTTTCCATTAGAGGAAGGTGGATCTTTGTGTCCCAATGCCTGCACATCTTATCTCCCTATTACAAGCAAAAGAGTGTTAAGAATAGTATTTATATATATTTGAAACATTTAATGTTAAGACCTCAAATTTCAGATCCATTTCCTTCCTCCCTTGTCACCCATTCCCCCTGGGAAGATAAGTAATTCAGTATATGTTCTACATGTCTAGCTATACAAAACATTATCATAGTAGATATATTGTACAAGGCTGCTTATAATTCCCTCGCACTCATCCCACCCACCACCTGGTCCATTCCCTACATGATCTTGTCCCTCTTCTATAGTGGGTACTTCCAACCTCCCCTCCCCATAAGGATGCCCTTCCATCCATCATCCCTCCTCTCATCCCCCTTCCCCCTATTCTGCTGAAGGTTAAGATATCCCATTTAGTATGTATGTCATTCTCTCCCTGAACCAAATAAAATGTGAATGTGCTTTTGCCTTTTTAGCCTTCCTATTCTCCCCTTCCCTTGCAGCCACTTCCCCTTGCTTCTTCTACATGAGATAGTTTACCCTACCCTGTCTCTCCCCATCTCCTCTTTCCACTTTCCTCTCTCACCTCATAATTTCATCCCTCTAGTATTCTCCTTTCCCAACAAATTCAACCTATACCCTCTATCCATGTAACCATATACACACATTCACATATATATTCATATGACCACACCCCCTTCTTCCATTATTTTCATAGTGAGAAAGATATCATCAGCTACAGTTATTACTTTTCCATATAGGAATGTAAATAGTTCAACTTTGATAAGTTCCTTTTGATTTCTTTTCCCTGATTACCTTCTCAGGCATCTTTTCCTTCTTGTGTCTGGATGTCAAATTTTCTATTCAATTCTGGTTTTTTCCTCAAGAATGCTTGAAAGTCCTCTATTCCACTGAATGGCCATATTTTCCCCTGAAACAAAATACTCAGTTTTGCTGGGTAGTTGACCCTTGGGTTCATTCTAAGTTCTTTTGCCCTCTGGAATATCATATCCCATGGCCTTCCATCCCTCAGTGTAGAAGCTGCCAGGTCCTGGGCTATTCTGATTGTGTTTCCACAATATTGATATTGTTTCTTCCTGGCTGCTTGGAGTATTTTCTCCTTGATCTGGGGATTCTGGAACCTGGCTATAATATTCCTGGGAGTTTTCTTTTTGGGATCTTTTTCAGGAGGTGATCTGTGGATTCTTTCAACCTCTATTTTGCCCTCTGGATCTAAAACATCAGGGCAGTTTTCCTTGAGAATTTCTTGAAGGGTGATTTCTAGGTTCTTTCTTTGATCATGGCTTTCAGGTAGTCCAATAATTTTTAAATTGTCTCTCCTGGATCTATTTTCCAGGTCAGTGTTTTTTCCCATGAGATATTTCACATTGCCTTCTAATCTTTCATTTGTTTGGATCTTCTTAACAGCATCTTGATTTCTCATAAAGTCATTAGCTTCCATTTGCTCCAGTCTAACTCTGAAGGAATGAATCTCCTCAGTGAACTTTTGAGATTCTTTTTCCATCTGGCAAATTCGACTTTTTAAAGCATTCTTCTCCTCATTGCCCTTTTGGGCTTCCTTTGCCATTTGAGTTAGTCTATTTTTTAAGGTGTTGTTTTCCTCAATCACGCTGTTGACCCTCATTTCATACTTTTCCTGCATCCTTCTCATTTCTCTTTCCATTTTTTCCTCCACTTCTCTTATTTGATTTTTGAAGTCCTTCTTAAGGTCCTCTATGGCCTGCAACCCGCTCATGTTTTCCCCTGGGGCTTTTGGAGCAGGACCTCTGACCTCACAGTCCTTTTCCCACTCTATGCCCCCAAAATAGGAGTCTAGGTTTGCATTTTTCTGTTTCCTTTGCCTTGGCATGTTTCCACTTAATTGCTTGACTTTTGGGCTTGTTGCCACGCTATGGCTTTAAGGCCGGATGGAGGAATATTCGTCCCGGATGTGTGGGGGGCAACTTCCATTTCTGGCAAGCTGTAAACCCACCCACGACTTCCACCCTAGATCACAATCCAGATCCAGGGATGTTAAAGCAAGAGCAATTACCCCCCAAGACTGCTTGCTGGATCTCCCTACAATTTGCAGGCTGGGAGCCAGAGCTACCTCTGAAAAGTACAAAATGGCTTGTCTCCTCAGCAGCTTCTAGCCCCCAGGGGAGAGAGCTGACACATTCCCCAAATATGGGTCCCAAAGTCCATAGGACACTAACCTCTTACTTTGTCCTAGGCAAGTCTATGTTTATAATTCTGGAGTCACCACAGCTCCTGGTGTTCTGGGGTTCCTCCAGCTGGCTGCTGGCCCTGCCGCCCTGGGGCTAAAACCTCGGCTCACTCTAACCTGGGCTTGGTTTGGCTCCCTGTGCTCTGCGGGCTTCCAGGTCCCAGACCTCTGTGCTGCTCCTTCCTGCAGGGCTGCTGGGCTGTCCTCATCGGGAGATTAGCTTCTCTGTGTCATTCTGTGGGTGCTGGGGCTCCAGAAGTTGTTCAGAGTCCCCTTTTACATAGTTTGGGGGGAATCTGGGGGCAGAGTGGCTTGGAAGAGCTGTTTCTACTCCACCATCTTGGCTCCGCCCCCAGGAAGGGATGATTCTTAAGGGGTGAATTCAAGAGGTGAGGGAGGAAAGTGGCAAGAGGAGATGGAGAGAGACAGGGTAGGGTAAACTATCTCATGTAGAAAAGGCAAGGGGAAGTAGTTGCGGGGGGGGTGGGGTGGGAAGAAAAGGAAGGCAAAAAGGCAAAAGCATATTCTCATTGAAGTTGGCTCAAGGAGAGAATGACATACATACTAAATGGAATATCTTACCCTCACTCACTCTCCTGAGTAGGGGAAAGGGGGATGAGAGGGGGGATGATGGAGGGGAGGGCATTCTGGGAAGAGGGGAGGTTGGAACTACCCACTAACAAAGAGGGACAAGATCAAAGTAGGGAATGGACCAGGTGGGTGATCAGATGGGTTGGAGGGAAATACAAGCAGTCTTTTACAATACATCTACTATGGTAATGTTTTGCATAGCTATACATGTACAACACATACTGAATTGCTTATCTTCTCAGAGGTAGTGGGTGACAAGGAAGGAAGGGAATGGATCTGAAAATCGAAGTTTTAAAATTAAATGTTTCATAAGATGTCCAGGCATTGGGGCTCAGAGATTCACCTTGCCCTAATGGCGAAGTCGGAGGGGGTATGGGAGCAGATATGGGAGGAGCAGATTGGATGAGGGGATATGTAGTGGGACTGCTATTCTGGGGTGGTGGGTAGGGGAAAATGGGGGGGGGGGAATGTAACTCATAATCTGGTGGAAATGAATGATGTAAACCATAAGTTAATAAAGCATTTGTTTAATTAGAAAAAAAAATCAGCTGGAGAAGGAAATGACAAGCCACTCCAGCATCTACTTTGTTCCTAGAAAACTCTAAATAGGGTGTTTTTTTTTTAAAAACCGTTTTAAAAAACCTCTTTTCAAAAAGAGTCAGATACAACTTAATAAGTCTTTGGTATTGTGGAATAGATGCTTAATAAATAAATGAAATAATAATAATATGAAGAAATGAATAATAAATAATAAATGAAGAAACCAAATAAAAAAAATCCTTTGAGTCTTCCTGTACAAAATAAATAATATGGAAATATTTTACAAAACTGCACATGCATAGCCTATATCTGATATCTCAGGGAAAGGGGAGGGGAGGAAAGGAGGGATAGAATTTGGAACTCAAAATTTTAAATAAAATATTGAAAAAAATATATTATGTTTTAAAAACTTCAAAAAACCCTTAGAGGTATTTTATGGCTAGATCCATAACATTAGGGAGATTGTTTTGAAAGTTGAATGGTATATATGGAATGAAGTGGGGAGAGACATGAGGCAGGAAGACCCACCAGTACTTTACTGCAGTAGTCCAGTCTTGGAGTAAGAGGGCGTATACCATGTTTGTTATAATGTTAGAGTAGAAAAGGTGGCCTACAAGAGTAATGTTATGGAGGTAAAATCAATAGGAGTTGTCAATATGTCAAAAATGGTGGTGACTGGCAGGTTTTGTCCTGAGAGAGAGGTATAGATTTTGAAGGTGCAATATTTTGCGCTTATTTTTATTTCATATTTTTATGATAGCAATTCATTGCCTGGGGGCGAGGAGTTTAAAAATAAAATTATTGATTTTTTAAACAAGTTCCCAGCACATAAACAAAAACATATACTGAATTCCTTCTTAGCAATGAATAACCTAATGCTTAAAGTCTTATAACCTTAGAGGAATTAGAAGAGTATGCTACTGTATAACCTATGTCAGATTGCTTGCTTTCTCAGTAAGGGGGAAGGGGAGGGAAGAAGGGAGGAAGAGAACTTTAAATTTGAAAAGAAGGAAATTGAAATTGTTTTTACATGCAATTGGAGAAAATTAATCTTAATTTTTAAAATGAATATGTCTACAGATATTTGAACCAGACTGATGTTTGCACTACATTTTCTTATTTAGAGAAATTGAGAGAGGAGGAGCCAATGGGGCACCTAGAGAAGTATCATACACAAGGTGAGAAGTAGATAGGTCCATAAAATAGATGACACTAAGTAAGGTTCATAATCATGCTCACTAACACAATTCCACACACCTGAAAATAAATTGGTTCCACTTTACCACCACCACCACCACCACTACCAATACTATTTCCATCTTTATTACATATTCTTTGTCAAACTGAGCTCCTTTTAGTATCTCAAATTTTAAAAAATGCCTTGCTTACAACCACCTAATGAAAAAGATGCAATAAATATTATTATTATTCATGGATGACCTCCCTGTGTCTAAAAATGTTCCAGTAATAACCTAAAATGTTTTGTCATTTTATAGACTTAGAGATGGAGAGGACTCCAAGTATCATGTAATGAAAATTTCCATTTTATCAGGCAAAGTCATGGAGGTATTAAATGGCAGAGCTGGGGCTCCAAACCAATTCCTTAACTTATATGTACTCATACAACATTTCAAGTCACTTTCTCGGGCTTCTAGGCCAAGTGGACTTATGAGAAAAGATAGGTAAAATAAAATCTTGAAATAATCTGTCCAAGTCCATTATTAGCAGAAATTACAAAATATTATTTTTATTATTAACTAGAGTGTAAAAAATAAACTATGTACTAATCCCCCCAAAAGTGAATTCACCATGAAATTGTTACATTAGTACAAAAAACTTGTTCCTTTTAGTATATATTAAATATAATTTATTAATATCATTAATAAACTACCTACCTCTGGGATCTAAATCTGACACCTTCCCTTCTCTGGTGTCTGGTAGACACAACCCACTGTTGACAGCTGGAGAAAATACTGGTAGGACTTATTCCTAAGAACATAAATTCAGAGGAAAATGGTGACCTAGAAATGATTTGTATTATTGGTTCTATTCCTGCCATTTGATCACCACTAGTTTCTTATCACCACCCATAATTTTAGATCTCAGGTACACTGTTTATTTTCAAGGTTTCTTCAGTTTGAGGAGTTTAGAATGATTTGAGGATTACATGGAAAAAAAAAAAAAACAATTTTCAAGACACTATCCTTTCTAGTCTACACAAAAATGGAAATCCCAGCCTTTTATATCATAACTCTCAACTTAGTCTTTGATTTTTTTTTTTGTTCCACTTGGTCGGACCACTCTTATTTTCTCCTATATTTGTGACAAATAAAGTGGTTTAAGATGAGGGGAAAGAATCTGCATGTATATGACTGAAAATCTCTTTTGAAGACTTCATGAGGCAATGTAAATTTAAAGGGAATTTAAATTTATTTTCTATAGGCAATACAACTACAGGAATCAGGATCCTGAAACACTCATCATCGATCACCATTTCATATTATCTGATAGTTCTCTGCAAAGATTTTGTTAGAATTTGGAATAAAACATAAGCTTTTTCTGTTTTATTTTTTCTTTGTATTCCGAGGATATAAACCCTCACAAATTTTATTGAATATATCAGTATGCTTAAAAGGGGAATATTTCTTTTAAATATTTCAAAGAATCAATATTTTCATCACTATGGTCATACCCTTCACAAATGGAGAATGCAGTCCCTGAAGGTATTGATAAGACAGTAATTTAGGTGTTACTGTGGACAAAGTTAAAAACAAATAAAAGCAAATCAAAACAAAATTTATCTGATGACCATTTGGTGATGAGTCTTTGAAATTAGCTTGACTAATCCCTGGTTAATGGACACACAATTCAAAACAGAGTGTGAATCCAGCCTCTGACTCTTGTCATTTATGTGAATTGTAGCAGGAACTAAATAACTATATTTTAAATCCAATAATAATAATTGGATTTATAATTTGCTTTAAACATTTCATGATATTTCAAAATATTGTCTCATTCTATTTTCACAGCAATCCCGGGAAGTAGATTATATATTATCTCCACTTTACAAATGAGGAAACTGCGGCAGAGAGTAGTTAAGTGACTTAGTGTGTGTGTTTGAGTCCGAATTTGATTTCAAATCTTCCTAACTCCAAGTACAAGACTCTATCCAATTACTTACCAACAGTGTGGGAAAAGCCCATATTCCTAAATATTTGGTATACATACATATATACATACATACATACATACATACATACATACATACATATATATATACATATATATATTTTTTTCAGATTCTAAGATTCTCTCCAGATTCTCTTGTTAGAACTTTTCCTCCACTGTCCTTGTGTTAGGACAGTAGTATATTTAGATACAGAAGGGACCTCAAAGTCATATAGTACAATTTCTTGATTTTACAAATAAGGAAAATGGGGCCTAGACAGGCTAAGAGTTTGGAGAACTAGGTGACAGTGGTAATAAGTGGCAGGTCCAGGATTTGAATAAGGTATCTATGATTACCAATTCAGCCCTGCACCATGTTATTCTCTCTGTATCTGAGAAGGAATTTATGGTGGTGACGGCTTAATCAAAATCAATGATTAATCCTTGTGAATGTTAATTTTTTTTTGAAACATTGAATCAAATTCTCCCTGTGCATAAGCTATTCCCAGGGAACATCAGGATTTGTGAAGACTTTTTTCATTAACAAATTAACACTTCCATGTACTAAATATGTTAATCGAAAACACTTAAAAGGAGCCCCATCAGGCATTCTGCATCATCACTTTTTTTTTCATGTATACTTAAGGTTTTCCTTTTGACTTTCTCAGATCTTTTAAATATTTGTAGTCATTTTAATGACTAATTCATACACTAGTAATTGCATACACTAGGAAGTACCTTGGGAAGCAGCTTAGTGTAGTGGAATAAAAACTAACCTTAAATCCAGAAAGACCTGGAGTGAATGTTGCCTTTGATACCTGTTAGTGTAATTATGAA
Organism: Gymnobelideus leadbeateri; assembly: GCA_011680675.1. NCBI lineage: Eukaryota > Metazoa > Chordata > Mammalia > Diprotodontia > Petauridae > Gymnobelideus > Gymnobelideus leadbeateri. Next base: position 118,227 of record WOXC01009401.1, read on the forward strand.
ATCCTCTGCCTTAGCTGCATAATCTGTAAAATGGAACAAAATCATCATGTGTGAGTTTTTATTGAACCTTAGAATTTATTCATCATTTGATGACAAATCTTCCAATCATTCATCCTAGAATGCAATAATGTGATAACATATGGATGAAATTAATGTAGATCCCTGTTTATTTGAAAGAACCCAGGGGACAGTCATATTTAATAAAATATAAAACATGAACTTAGGAATTATAATACAATGTGTATTTTTATGAAATTTCAAATAGTGATATTGATTAATGATGAATATAGATGAAAAAGGAATAAACATAATACTTAGAAAAGTCACAGTTAAGAGGAATAAGTTGCCTTGACTAACTGACATGCATATTCTTTTTTGTTTAGTAGGTATAGAGATCTTCTGTGTAGTGTGCACTGAGTAGCTTAATAACAATGTCCCTTATGGTCATTCAAATTTCTTGAGCAAATTCTATTTGGGTCACAATTTTCTTACTTTAGTTTAATTTCCTTTGTTAATATTCTTACTAGGGAGAGAATTATTAACTCATTTATGTGTTGTCTGATAATCTTGCTGGTTAAAGCTCTTATTTAGATTAATAAATTGGCATTAGGATTTATTCCCTAGTCTCAAGAAACTTTTTAACACAAGTTAATTTGTCAAGGCTTAATGATTCCAAGTAGCCAAAAAAATCAAAGTTTTCAACTTATAAAGATCCAAATCTAAGTCCATCATAACCAACTTTAGCTATCTACATCAGACCTTAGCTGAAACATTCAGGGAGATTTACTGACCATCAATATTGTGTGTCACGAAATTTTAACTATAATAATAAATCAATGACATGAAACTGGATAATTAGCCCATCAAGTTCAATCATTAATACACATACCTTGGGCAGATACTAAAAACAGATGATAGTTTAATCCCAGAAATAAATGAGAGTGGCAGATCAGGCTATATTTGTTTTTGGGGAAATTAAGATGTTTTTTGTTTTTACAACCACAAAGTTTGTTTTCTTTTGTTCTATTGTTTTTGTTGTTGTTGTTGTTGGGTTTTTGTTTTGTTTTGTTTTATGTAGGAGCATCTTCAAAATACAATTATTCTTCTGTTAATGCATATCAGTGAGTCAAGGAATATCAATTTATATAGATTAAAAGTCATTAATCACTGAAACGATCATGGAGAGGAATATGATGGGTAAAGTGAACTATAGCATATGCCAATATAGACTTTTTGGTGAATTAAAGCATATGGGATCTTCCCAGAAAAGGAAATAGGCATGTATGCATGAAGAGTAAGATATAAGAGATAGCCTGGACGTTATATTGTCATCCATTGCCCATATAATATCAATAGGAAAAAAAAAAGGTTCTCCAGCATATTCTACAGATGTCTGCTTGTGGAGAATTTATGGGAGGACATTAGATAGAATAATATAGAATGGACACAATTGATGGAAAGTGTATATTTTTCTATGAAGTCACAGATATATCATAATTATTCATAGAATCTTAGAACTACAGATGTGCAAGAGGGGCCAAATATCATCTAATCCAACTCCTCTATCAGTAACTTGAATCAGGTTCTACATTTTCTAAAAGAGATGATGATCCAGACTTAATTGTTTTAGTTAATCAAAAGGAACCAAAATGCTTGAAGATAGATTATCCATCTATACACTTCTATCTATCAATCAATCTATCCATCTATCTATCTATCTATCAATCTATTGATCAATCTATCGATCAATTGATCTATTGATCAGTCTATACACACATGTGTATCTATGTATGTATATATATGTGTATATTTATATGTATATATACATACATATATATATATATATTTTTTTTATCTTTAAGCATATATATCCCCCAGTTTCCCAGAGTACCTCACATAATGGATTAGTTTAGAGATGAATATTGCACATTAGGATAAATCACTTAAGCTATCTTTTTTCAATTTCCTCATCTGTAAAATGAGGGGTTAGATTCAGTGACCTCTAAGACCCCTTCCAGATCTAAATCTATTGCTACAAAAAACAATTCAAATCCAGTGTTTTTAGGCAATTATTTTCCTCCTAGTTTGGCTTCTGTTAAATGGTGTACCTTTCTACATCCCTGCTTACAGCTAATCATAATTCATCTTAAAGAAAAAGAACTCACAAGGACAATGGTTATTTGTTAAATAAACAAGGTTAAGGGCTTCTTGTTACACGATGATAATTCAGTACATGAAGATTAATGGAAGTATTCTTTGTTTACATAGAGACTACATAAGGAACTACTGACAATATCCCAGATATTTCATTCACTAATGCATTAAATTAACATGTATTTATTAAACACCTACTACGGGCAAGACACTGTCACATGCTAGGGCTAAAAAGACAATAATAGCAACCACTACTCTTAAGTAACAAATTCTACTGTGGCTAAACATTATGTAAACAAATAAGGAAATATTTTTAAAAGTACCAATTAAATAGAAAGTTATATAGGAGTGCAGAGCTCTATAAACTGGATTAAGGAATCAGAAATTATATAATTTAGGGGAGTGCACAGAGCTGGGGCTTTTGGATAAATATGGAGGAAAACCTTGTTCAATATTAGAATAATAATAATATAGCTAGCATTTCTATAGTACCTATTATATTATCTCATTTTATGCTTACAACTACCTTAGGAGTTAGAGCTAGTATTAAATCTTTTTTGTAGATAAGGAAGCTGAGGCAGAGTTTAATATACCAGCCCAAGGTCACACAACCAGTAAATATCTGAAATTGGATTTGAACTCAGTTCTTCTTGACTCTAGACCCAGTGCTTTGTACATGGAGCCATGTTGCTTGTTGTTGCTATTTTTTGTTCTTTGTTCTCAAAGAGGATCATGATATCAAGAAGGTGATGCCATGACTTGTAAGTGAATTGGACTTAAGTGAGGCAGGGCTGTGCAAAGTCACCAGCCTCACTTTCTCCTCTAGAGCCATCTGGGTCCAGTGGCAAGATATAGGATAACTAGAGATAACCCTCACTGAACCATATAGCTCAACCTTGAAAGAAAGGCTGAATCTAGAAATTAAAAGACCAACAGAGAAATTGAGATAAAATCAATAGAAAGATAAATAATTTTCTTGAGCTAGGTATCAACTATATGAGGACTGTGTTTTAGGTCTATGAATATAATAATATGGAGGGTGAATTGGATGGGGAGAAATATGTAAGGGGAAGGCCAATTAGAAAGGAATTGCAAAATTTCAGGTAAAAAAGAAAAATTCCGTGTGTTTAAGACTGTTTAAACAATGTTGGTTTTCATGGGAGTGGAAAGGTATGGAAGAGAAAAGGGAGGGGTGAGAAGAGAGAAAGAGCAAGGAGAGAATGGAAAGGTTAGGGGCAAGAGGAGAGGAGAACATTATACATGTGCATGTATAGATATTTGACATAGTTATACCAATAGATATATAATATGTCCAGGGTAAATCACAAATGCTAAGTTGATGGTGTATACATGTAAAAGGGATAATCAGGTCTTGCTGCATCCTTGGATTTGCCTCTCCTAAAGGTTAAGCAAAGGGGGTTACTGAGAACATACAACAAGAAGAGTAGTTACAAGTTGTTACAGTCTCCTTGGAAATGCAATGTTCTCCAGGAAAGTAGGCTCACATTTAAATTTCACAATTACTAAGGCACACATGGATAAAAAAATAAGTGGCAAAATGTTCCCTTCAAATTTCTCTCCAGGAAGTGATCTTTTTCCTTTCCAAAGTCCTCATGAAGTTCCTAGCAGGTGCAATTTTCTTCTGGGCTCCAAACATCAACTTCTAGCGTCTCTATCTGGCCCTTTTCAAGGAAAATTTTTGGAAATTAACTAAACCTCTCTGGGTCTCAATTTCCTCATCTGTAAAATCATAGCATTGGGTAAATATCCTCTAAGTTTCCCTGCAGTCCCAAATCCCTGCTTACATAAAGATGCACAGTTCAGAGTGAATATCTTAACATTATCCTTTAATTTTAAAAGAATAGTGACTTCCAATTTTATCTTATTCAGAACATAATATGCCAAAATATGAACTGAAGTTGATATGATAGCTACAGAGCTGAAATTGACATGGATGGACTCTAATAAGAGAGCTCATAATATCACCTGGACAATGCAGTTTCCACTACAATAGAGGAGGCTGGGTGTGGGAGTGGAGAGAGTGCTGGGCCTGAAATCAAGAAGAGCTAAGTTCAAATCTGGCTTCAGATACTTTCCAGCTCTCTGACCCTGGACAAGTCACTTAATTTCTATTTCTCAGTTTCCTCAACTATAAAATGGGAATTATAATAGTACATATATAACAGTGGTAATGTGAGGATAAAATGAAATGTTATTTGTAGAAGTGTTTAGAATAGTGTCTAGCACATAGTAGGAATTTAATAAAGATTTATTCCCTTATCGTCAATGTGTTTTGACCCAGAGTAAGTCCATGAGAGAAAGATAAAGTCAGAAATGAATCCAGAAACAAGCAACTAACTTCTACAATAAGTGTGTATTTTTCCCTCAAGTTATAGGACAATGGCTCCTCCCTATGGAGGTAAAAACAATTGGAAGCCATCGAGATGGATTGTATGTGATTCATCAAATGATATAAATGCTGAATGATATAAATGAACTGAAATGAGGCTTGTTAGGGAACTAGAAAAAGCATACTAGGAGCAGTAGATAATTTATTATGTAAAGTGAGTAAAATATGAAATATCCTGGAGACAGAATAGAATGGACACATTCATAAGATGCTGGAGAGAGAAAATATGTGGTTTTTTCTTCTTTTTTTTGTTCTATTTGAATGTGCTATAATTGAGACATTTACTGAATTATGAAAATTGCTCATCTCACTTTATGATAGAAGAAACCAGAGATTTTATGTAAAATTAAACAAACCCCTCTTCATTTTCCACCCTGACAGCATTCTGAATATTCAGCACTTTATAAAAGATCTCTTTGGTTAATGGGGAGGGATAAAAAGACATATATACATGGATTTAGAAGTTTTATACAATTTGTTATGAGTATTATATACATACAATTATATTTGACTATCATCTATCACTTTCATTTATACAACCCAAAGACATATAACAAGTGCTTAATAAATGGCTGTTGAATTGAATATTTATTATAGCCAGAAAATCACACAACTTCACAATACACCTTATCAATGTTAGGAGATAAACTTTCTTTCCAATTGGGAAATACCCTAATCTTATTTTTAAGTGGGAATTATACATGAGCTCTGATTCTTCTTCCTCCATGGTTAAGTTTCTTTTGCGTACCTTACTGCAATTAGTTCATTATTCAGAGATCATTTTTGCAATTTGATTTTGATTACATCTTCATTAATTTTAAATGAGAAAAATCAATTAATTTTAGACTGAATTCCAAGAGCATCTTTTCTCATGCAAAATTTCCATATAGATCATTATTTTAAGGGAAATAACATAATCTTAAATGCCTGATAATTTTCTTCTGCTCAGACTTCTTTATATTTTAATTTTATTTTATATTCTTCTGGGAATAATATGGCATTATAATATTGACTTCAAATGGCTAAATTCCAGGAACTCAAATGTGGGGAAGACTTAGGACAATAGCCTCTTACTGTCTATTATCATCTGGCCAGAGAACAAACCTTGGATTTACCCTGTACTTTAGGTCTCTCATTTCAATAAGGTATAACAAATGCAAATAAAGATTAGAGTCATAAAATGTTACATCCATGCCTCACTTTTCATAACTCTTTTGGCAAAGATGCTGGAGTGGTTTGGCATTTCCTTCTCTAGCTCATTTTGCAGATGAGGAAACTGAGGCAAACACGGTTAAGTGAATTGCCCGGGCTCACACAGCTAGCAAGTATCTGAATCCAGATTTGAAATCTGAGTCTAGAGGCATGAAGACTCATGTGAGAAAGCTGAGTCTTCCTGACTCCAGGCCTGACATACTCTCCACTGCACCACCTAGTTCAGCCTCAGTTTATAGAGAAGAATAATGATCATAGAGGTAAAGTGACTTTTCCAGAGGGGCACAGATAATGGGTAAAAGTTAATTAGATCACAAGTCTTTTACATCATAGACCAGTACTCTTTTCACTATGCCAGGCTGATTCTCTAGTAAGCTAACTGAGAGTTGCATGGCACATTTTATCTACTCCAGACTTGGAATCAAGAAGACCTGACTTCACATATAACTTCAGAGACTTATTAACTGTGTTAAACTGGGCAAGTCACTTAGTCTATATCTGCCTTAGTTTTCTTTTTTTTTTTTAAATTAATTTATTAGTTTAGTTTCAATTAACAAGATTCAATTCCATAGTTCCTTGATTTTTAAATTTCCTTTACTTCCCTCCCCCCTCCCCTCATGACAGCATATAGTACAGTATAGGGTCTGTAAATGCATTCATATTAAACATTATTCCAATTACAAAGGCATATTGTACTAGGTGGGATGAAAGATGGTAAGGAAGAAGTAAAACCAAACAATGAGAAGAACAAGATCATTTAGTTTGCTTCCATCAGGATTCAGGCTCAGTGCTTTCTAGTTATATCTCTGGATGGCGCATTTCTCACTTTCTTGAGTCATTCGGGATTAACTTATATCACTGCATTGCTGAAAAGAGTCCAGTCTGTCATAGTTGGTCGTCACAGATATGGTATGTCTGTGATTGTATACAAATTTCTTCTGATTCTACTCTTCTCGCTCAGCATCAGTTTGTATAAGTCTCTCCAGGTAACTATGAAATCCGTCACCTCCTCGTTTCTTATAGCACAATAAAATTCCATTACATTCATATACCACAACTTGTTTAGCCATTCCCCAATTGATGGGCACCCCTTTAGTTTCCAATTCTTTGCAACCACAAAAAGGGCTGCTAAAAATATTTTTGTACATATGGGTCTTCCTCCCACTTCTATGATCTCTTTGGGATATGACCCTAGAAGTGGTATGGCTGGGTCAAAGGGTATGAAATTATTTATAATCCTTTGGGCATAATTCCAGATTGCTCTCCAGAATGGTTGGATAAGTTCACAACTCCACCAGCAATGTCTTAGCGTTCCAATTTGCCCACATCCTCTCCAGCATTTGTCACTTTCTTGTTTTGTCATCTTAGCCAATCTGACTGGAGAGATGTGGTCTCTCAGAGTTGTTTTGATTTGCATTTCTCTAATTAATAGTGATTTAGAGCATTTCTTCATATGCTTATAGATATCTTTAATTTCTTTCTCTGAAAACTTCCTATTCATATCCTTTGACCATTTCTCAATTGAGGAATGACTTGTATTCATATAGATTTGGCTCAATTCTCTATAAATTTTAGAAATGAGTCCTTTATCAGAGACACAGGTTGTAAAAATTCTTTCCCAATTTCCCACCTCCCTCTTGATCTTGGTTACATTGGCTTTGTTTGTGCAGAAGCTTTTCAATTTAATGTAATCAAAATTATCCATTTTTGCATTTTATAATGCTCTCTAATTCTTGTTTGGTCCTAAAATCTTCCCCTCTCCACAGATCTGTCAGGTAAACTATTCCTTGCTTTCCGAAATTGCTTACAGTATCATCCTTTACACCTAGATCATGCACCCATTTAGACTTGATTTTGGTATATGGTGTTAGATAGTGATCTATGCCCAGTTTCTGCCATACTGTATTCCAGTTTTCCCAGCAGTTTTTGTCAAATAGTGCATTCTTATCCCAAAAACTGGGGTCTTTGGGTTTATCGAACAATAGATTGCTATATTCATTGACTGCTGGGTCTCCTGCACCTAATCTATTCCATTGATCCACTACTCTACACCTCTGCCAGTACCAAGCAGTTTTGATGACTGCTGCTGTATAATACAGATGAAGATCTGGCATAGCTAGTCCACCTTCCCTAGCATTTCTTTTCATTAATTCCCTTGATATTCTAGACCATTTGTTTTTCCAAATAAATTTTGTTATTGTCTAACTCTAAAAAGTAGTTTTTTTTTTTTTGGTAAATTGATTGGTATGGCACTAAATATATAGTTTAGTTTGGGTAAAATTGTCATTTTTATTATATTAGCTCGACCTAGCCATAAGCAATTGATATTTTCCAACTATTTAGATCTGATTTTATTTGTGTGAGAAGTGTTTTGTAGTTGTGATCATACAGATTCTGGGTTTGTTTTGGCAAGTAGATTCCCAAATATTTTATAATGTCTACAGTGACTTTAAATGGGATTTCTCTTTCTATCTCTTGCTGTTGAGTTTTTTTAGAGATGTACAGGAATGCTGAGGATTTATGTGGGTTTATTTTATATCCTGCAACTTTGCCAGATTTATTTATTGTCTCAAGTAATTTTTTACTTGATTCTCTAAGTATATCATCATATCATCTGCAAAGAGTGACAGCTTGGTCACTTCTTTGCCTAATTTGATTCCTTTGATTTTTTTTTTCTTCTCTAATTGCTACTGCTAACGTTTCTAGTACCAGATTGAATAAGAGGGGTGATAGTGGATACTCTTGTTTCACTCCTGATCTTATTGGAAAGGCTTCTAGTTTATCCCCATTGCATATAATACTTGCTGATGGTTTTAGATAGATGCTAGCAACTATTTTAAGGAAGGCTCCATTTATTCCTATACTTTCTAGTGTTTTTAATAGGAATGGATGTTGTACTTTGTCAAAAGCCTTTTCTGCGTCTATTGAGATGATCATGTGGTTTTTGCTAGTTTTGTTGTTGATATGCTCAATTATATTGATGGTTTTCCTAATATTAAACCATCCTTGCATTCCTGGAATGAATCCTACCTGATCAGGGTGTATTATTTTGTGATAAGTTGTTGGAGTCTTTTGGCTAATATTTTATTTAGAATTTTTGCGTCTAAATTCATGAGGGAGATTGGTCTATAATTTTCTTTCTTTGTTTTATCTCTTCCTGATTTAGGAATCAGTACCATATTTGTGTCATAGAAAGAGTTTGGTAGGACTCCTTCTTCACTAATTTTCCCAAATAGTTTGTAGAGTATTAGAATCAATTGTTCTTTAAATGTTTGATAGAATTCACTAGTGAACCCATCTGGCCCTGGAGATTTTTTCCTAGGGAGTTCATTGATGGCTTGTTTGATTTCTTTTTCTGAGATGGGTTATTTAGGTAATTCACTTCCTCTTCAGTTAATCTGGGCAATTTGTGATTTTGTAAATATTCATCCATTTCACTAAGATTGTCATATTTATGTGAATACAATTGGGAAAAATAATTCCTCATTATTTTTTTGATTTCCTCTTCATTGGAGGTAGATTCACCCTTTTTATTTTTGATACTCATAATTTGGTTTTCTTCTTTCTTTTTTTTATCATATTGACTAAGTGTCTATCAATTTTGTTGATTTTTTCATAAAACCAGCTTTTAGTTTTATTTATTAATTCAACGGTTTTCTTAATTTCAATTTTATTAATCTCACCTTTGGTTTTCAATATTTCTAATTTAGTACTAAATTGGGGATTTTCAATTTGTACTTTTTCTAGCTTTTTCAATTGCATGTCCAATTCATTGACCTCCCTTCTCCCTGCTTTAATTAAGTATGCACTCAGGGATATAAAACTTCCCCTGAGAACTGCCTTTAGTGCATCCCACAAATTTTGGTATGTTGTTTCATTATTATCATTCTCTTGAATGAAATTAATGATTGTTTCTATAATTTCTTCTTTGACCCACCAATTTTTTAGGATTAAATTGTTTAGTTTCCAATTAGTTTTTAGTCTATCTTTCCATGGCCCTTTATCGCATATAATTTTATTGCATCATGATCTGAGAATGATGCGCTTAATATTTCTGCCTTTCTGCACTGGATTGTGAGGTTTTTATGCCCTAGTACATGGTCTATTTTTGAGTATGTACCATGCACCGCTGAGAAGAAAGTAAATTCCTTTTTATCCCCATTCAGTTTTCTCCAGAGATCCATCATATCTAGTCTCTCTAAGATTCTATTCAACTCCTTAACTTCTTTCTTGTTTACTTTGAGGTTAGATTTATCGAGTTCAGAGAGGGGGAGATTAAGGTCCCCCACTAGTATAGTTTTGCTATCTATTTCTTCCTCTAATTCCTTTAACTTCTCCTCTAGGAATTTGGATGCTATACCACTTGGTGCATATATATTAAGTAGTGATATTGCTTCATTCTCAATGGTGACTTTTAGTAGGATATAGTTTCCTTCCTTATCTCTTTTAATTAGATCTATTTTTGCTTTTGCTTTATCTGAGATAAGTATTGCTACCCCTGCTTTTTTACTTTAGCTGAGGCATAAT